>JAMWET010002056.1:100000-117393 GCA_024036415.1 Prochilodus magdalenae | reverse complement strand
GTCTGATGATTCAATGACTGCCCCCGCAAGAAGCCGCAAGAAGATCAGAGCTCCATTGTATGTGCCTCTTTCTGTCGAGTGCTTCACTAAAAAGAACTGCTCTACCCACACAGAGCAGGAACCGTATTATTTCATGAACTTAGGCCTTCTCTACTGTCCTGTAGTCCTACTCCGTTGTGCCTACAGTGGTTGTCAGGGTATGTCAGAAAGTGCGGATAGTTAGCCCTCAGTGTGGAGATGGATAATGGTTGAAGGAAGTCGTGCATGTATGAGGATAAGTCCAGCTAGATATGAATCTGACAGTAGTTATTGCTAGAGCATTCTACGCAAAGGCTTCCATTGAGAGACGGTTTGAGGTATGGTGGGGAGGGGAAGGGGGGGACTGGGGGGGGAGGGATGGGGGAATTCTCACAGCAGATTCTGACGCAGGAAGGGAAGAGGAACTCTTGAGGCAGTAAGCTTACGGGCTGTGGACCCCCATGGTCAGTGCGGCGACGGCACAATATCGAGGGCACAATTGAACATCACGAATGGTGATGTATGCATAGGAAGGCCAGACCTAAGCAAAAAGATCAACTGTTGTGACAGCTCGATGGGATTATTGAGGCGAGTGGTTCCGTGATAAGCAACAAGTAGTGGCAATGTAAGTTTGGAGTGGATAGTAGGATACTACGTTCTAGTGGAGTTGTTGTGTGAGTATGTTAAGTATTTTTAATTTATGTGGGTCTGACTGTGACAGTGTTAAGGTTCCAGTTAAGGACCGTACATGTGCCGTGTGTAGGCTAATGTTCCCAAGCTGGTGTATTGTATAGCCTGGGTAAATGGTTTGTGTGTATGGTGGGAATGGTGTGTGGAAACCTTGGACAGGGGGGCCACAACAGCGGGGGCCACCACGGCCACAATCTCTTGCTTTCAGAGGTGGGGCCCCACAAGGCCACAATAATCTTGCCACGCACGCAAAACTAAAAATAGGTTACTGAGGTGGGAAAGGTCTTTTTTAATAAGAACAATAACTGAATCCGTTTATTTAGACAGCGAAACGAAATGTAAACAGTGATTGCAATTTGGATTAATATAAACATTTCTGATTGAGCCTCTTTTAAGGTTACCTTGTGGTCGTTGTTTGTTTTTACCATCAAGCAGATATTTTCGAGAATGACCCCACATGCCAACACACATGGTTTGTTTTTGGAATTGGTTGGATTTCGTGTTGTTGGTTTGGTTTGGAATTTAGTTTTGAGTATTATTTTTGGATTTGATTATCTACTGGATATTGTGATGTTGAATGGATTTGGAATTATTTAGATTTATGTTTGGTATTTAGAATTTTGTTAATATTTTATTTAGGCTTCTTTACTTTAAAATCTCTCACTTTTTTTCTTGTGCAATTTTTGCAGTTTTATTGCTTGACAGTTTTTTTCTTTTGTCAATTAAATTAATTTTATTGTATTTCTGTTATTTTTCTTGACTTGCCATCATACAAAATTTACCACTAAGGTATTCTATGATTTTAGGTGTGTTTTGTTTTTTGTCCTTTTTTCTGTTTTTTGGCTTTGTTACTCCTTTTTCTTGGGAGAAGTTGGTTTTTTTTGGCTTTGTTTAGCTTAAGGGAAGGAGGGGCTTTTGATGGTTAGTGGGTGAGCAAAATTTTCGTTTGTACGGGACTAGTGGTTTCAGGCTTTTGGGCTTTCATTTTAGTGGTGTGGACTTTATCTCTTGTTGCTTCGGGTGGACTTTGTCCTGGGGGTTTCATCTTCTGACGCAAACCGCTTTTATGTATTATTGCCACAAAAAACTTGTACACAAAGCATATTAATTTATACTGCATAAGAAGTAACTTCCTTGTGGCAACTTCTATTAATACCACCACTAAAGCAACACTAGACGTATTCTAAGTTATTTCTATTTAGACTCTCTTTTACATTATGCTCCCCTTTATTGGACCCAAGTGAATGATAAAAAGTGCTGGAGATAATTGATGTTAAATAATTAAATTTAATATTTAAATTATGTATAAAATATAATGTGATGTAATGGGATTAGAATAAAATAAATTAAGGGTGAAGCTGTACAGGTAGAGAAAACAGGGTGGGGAGTGTACGGGTAGAAGGAATAAGAAAATTAATGGCTTTGTTGTGTCTGTGGGGATGTTTGGCTGTGGGGAAGATCTCTAATAGACTACTCACACATTTTTTCCTAGAAGAGGATTAAATTTATGTTTGGTGGGCAGTTCTTAGATTATTTTAGACTCCAGCACAAACCAGTCTAGAGTGGAAATGAATGAACCATAGTGATAGGAACAGGCATAGAGAGGAATATGTAGGAGGAGAGATTTGTTTTGTTGTAGGAAAGTGTAGAGATATTGAGAGGGTTAGGAGAGAGGATTACTATTGTTGCCAGGAGCATGAGATTACGGATTTATACATGGTGAATCGTATGATTGTGTAAATCAGTTGGTGTTGTACTGAACTCGGAGTTTAATGTTTGAATAAATATTTTATTTTGAGAATTTTAAAAAGATATATACTTTTATATTTAGCCTCTAAAAACCTCCACTCAACCTGTGGTATATTATTTGTATATAATATATGACCTATATTTCATGTTATATTCCTATTTAAAATACAGATATTTTAAATATCAAAAATGCTAAAAATATTATTCTGGCACATACTTTATTATTGTTTTATATGTATTACTCCTTTTTGTTTATTTTATTACCTTTAGCTCTTAGTTACTGTCGAGTTTTACATTATAAATTATTTTATTTGTTTTATTATGTTTTTATTTTTGTACTTTGTAGCTTTTTCCAATAACAATTGGATTTGTTATTTTATTGTATTACTAGTTGCATTATTATTTTCTAAATCACCTGTTTATTTGAATTGTATACATTTTTATAATTACATTTATAACAATAACATTAACAATAACAATAACAATAATAATAATAATAATAATTATTATTATTACATCCTTTATTATTGTTATTATTATTATAATTATCATTGTTATTATTTTTATTATTATTTGTAATAATAATAATAATAATAATAATAATAATAATAATAATTGCATGTTATTATTGTTGCATCCCCCCCCCCAATTTTTCAACCCCCCTATCTGTATCTACTTGGCTACATAAATGAGGGTGTCCCTCAATGTACTTTGAATGTATATAACTGATTAATTTACTGGTTAAATGATTTTTGTTAACTTTGTGGTGTATAATAAATTTGACAAAAAACTACTCATGTTTTATTAAGTTTTCAAATTTTCCAATAAAAAAGTAGATTTTATCAAACACAAATTGATATATTAAATGCATTTTTATTATTAGTAACAAAACACATTTGGAACCTCACTTGAGCGCTTTCTATTACACATGTGGTAACCATTACAATAACATCTATAGCATCACAATATTGAAATATAAGTTATTGAAATGTCATTTTTTGCCCAATTTTAATATTACTTTGGTACATTCACCCCCAAAGCGTGTGGTACTTAATGGATTTCAAATAGTCCCTTATGTTCAGACAATAAAGACGTTATGAAAGGTGAACTTTTTAATGGAAGTCTGTTGTAATAGATAACTGATCTTATCAATTCGGCTGTTTTAACATACCACACACCAAGTATCAGCTTTCTTACATGACAACTGAGTTTTATGGGTTGGCTACTTGTGTAGGCTCCTGTTATGGTGTCCCATGATACATCATCCAGAGGTAACCAGAGATGGAAGAAAGTACAGGGTGTTCTTCAGCTAATGACTTCACTCACACGAGTCCAGGGACACATCACAGTCCACGTCACACCAGCATTGTTTTCTTCCAAAATCCAAAAAAGCCACCAGCCGTGTTGAACGGTCAACAGAACGTGTAACTCACCTTATCCAGGATATTGCTCCAAGTGATCTGGATTGACTCCCTGATGGATGGAAATTACCCAAAAGGAATATGCGGATTAAGGAAAGGAATATGAGGCTTAGAGATCTGACCCCTCGAAAAGGGCAGCGCACATGACCACGGCTCTAAAGCTGAGAATAAAGCAGCCTCATAATAAGAGCTCCTACCGCAGCGAGACAACAGCCCTGCTATCAGATTCATTAACATTAGGCTTTAACGAGGCAGCAAGCGGTTGTTTGGGCCAGCGGGGGAGCATCAACACATGCCGCAAATCAACACGTCCACTACAATTCAAGGCCCCCATTAAGTTAATTACCACTATCTCATGCAGCAAGGCACTCTGGGTAGGCAGCTATTTGATTTGCCCTGTGGGCATCTTAACCGTCGCCTCAGAAATGCTGATCGCTTACGCTCTCACTCCGCCCAGAAAAACACAGCGATCGGCAGCAGGACGCACTGAGACTAAAGGGAAATCTATCGGCGCGACTGCTACTCCCCCTGTCATAGCAGGGACAACAGTGTGCAGGTCAGATGCAAATAAAATGAATGGGGGGAACAGTGGGAGTGGGGGGTCGGGTGGGGGTGGTGGGCACAGTATCTGTGTGCTATTGCTGAATAATGATGTACGTGCAAGGGTAATTTGTGTTAGCCATAAATGATTAGCGCTGAGTTTTTGATTCGGGTGTTCAATCTACCATGACAGTAAAGCACTTCATTGGTTGGCTATTTCCATTTTATCACAGTCATAGAAAATCCTCGTACCTGCAACAAGGTAACCTGGTAGTAGACCCAGGTAAAATATAAAAATTCTATTAAATATATAAAAAATATTTAAAAACTCAAATTAAAGTTACTTTGTATGTACTAGAAATGTATTTTAATACGCCCAAGTACATTACAAGCACATTATTATATATTACAAATGTAATATATAGAAATGTTAGTTTTACCTCAGTAGTAATTTAGCGTACTTAGTAGAGATAGACTAAGTAAATATATATTCGTATTTCTAACGTACTAGAAATGTACTTTATTATGTACTGAAGCATCTATTAAAGAATCTAAAAGGTCCAAAAACAGTGAAGTTAAATACAGTTCGCTTTGTTCCTATTTAAGTTTATATTTAATAGCACTAAGGATTAAATTTATAATCCATAAAATTCATACATAAGTACATAGTATATAAAAATAACACTTTTAACACATTATTTACAAGTTTGAGGAAATATATATATATATATATACCTAAATAAATTATTTTTTGGTGGCCACTTTTTTTCCAGGGAAAGATAAAAACTTTCTTAACGTTAATGTAAATTTAATGCCACTCTTTTATTTCACACCTGTTCACATTTACACCTCATATCTCAAACACTTGTTTTATCTTTTTTGGCCACCACCTCCCCATGGTTCTGGCATTCAACTCCTGGACCTAATTTAAAATATTGACTCAAACTCAAACCAGAGTGTTGGCCTGACAAAGCCAAATAATCACCATTGAAAAGTCGAAGCGGTTATAGAACACTGTTCAATGTTTCTGATGACGTTATTGAGTTTACAGAGTAACACCACGTACTTGATACGGTGTTGCTTGGAAGTAGCTATGACTATGGTCCAGCTTGTTGTTAGGGCTTCATGTGAGCTATATGTACCATGAGTGCAGGTCATCTGTTAGCTAACCTAAAACTGGTCATCTAGCTTGCATCAAATAGAATGGGCAGGTAGTGTTCTCCTCCAAGCGTGTTGAGCTGTCCAGTGTTGAGCTGTCATAAGCTAATCACCATGTTTGCTGGAGCAGTACGATCACCAGTGTTGGACTTCGGACCCTCAATTGGGCATTAACACTTTAAACCAAGGGGCTAAAATGGGATCGAGAGTAATGGCACTTTTGGTTCCCAGTGGATGAAGAACCTGGTAAAAGTCAGGAACCTTAATTATCGAGATTGTATGTAGTTTCTACAGACCGTTTTTACAGACAGGTCTGGGTTCTTCTACCGTCCCTCTCAGTATAGTTAAGCACTAACCAGAGAATGGTCAGGAAAGCAAAGATTTGAGCCGGTCAGTCATTATCAGACCTCTGAATCAACTTCTGGGAAAACCGAGTTAATGTTCTGAGGAACGGCCATGTGCTCTACTCCTGGTACCTGATCACCTGATCAAGTTTGTGTGAGGTCAGCGTGAAGCACTCTGTAATTAGGCATCTAAAAATGTGTGACCTCAACTAAATCATGTCAGAAGAGACTAATGAGACACTTTAATGGACCTTATTAACTCACTGCTGCCCTGAAAGCCAGGCAAACGCGGAGGAGACCAAGATTGCTAGCACATGAGGTTTTTTGGTGGCACTTATTTTAAAGAACACACGCTGTTTTTAACGTCTAATTCCTGGTAATAGTTCTTGTTGCCATGATTAGACATTTCTGAATGACTTATTCACTGTGTATTGAGCTCATATTCATTTGACCTTGTATTCCACCTCACATAAAACTGTTGAGGTTCGTGCTTTTTGATATATAGAGTGTTGCTTTTTTAAACATAAGTAGCATATTGTAAAAAACAGTTTTTTACTGCATTTTCCATTCAGAGTCTTTAAATTTTAAAAATAAATCGAATCAGTTAAAACTAATTTAATTTAAAATTTCACTGTCCATTAAGAATACATGTATCTCAATTTTTTATTAAATTTTACTTATATGTATCCTTTAAACACAGCGGCTGTTGTTTACACTGTGTGAACAGTTCTTGGTGAATGGACCAACAGAAATGGCCCAAAAGTGCCTGGAGAAAGGTCTGGTTCCATTGACTTCCATTAAACTCAGTTAGTTACTTTCCTGTAAAGTTGCCATTTTGGAGATACTTGTTTTTCTGAGGCAACAGACCAGTAACATCTGTCAGCTCAGCGAAAAACACCACTACCCGCCAAGTTGCCACCACCATACGTGGGAGACTGGGGTTCGAATCCTGGGCTGAGTGACTATGCTGTGCTACACCAATAAGAGTCCGTGGGCAAGACTCCTAAGACTACGTTGGCCTACCTGTAATATGATTAACCTTGTAAGTCGCTCTGGATAAGAGCGTCAGCTAAATACCGTAAATGACTTTACCGTCTCTCTCTCTCTGTAAGCTTTAGGCCACGTGTGATCTACTGCAGCTTTTTGTAGTATCATTGAATGGTTTCATTCAAGGAGGAAATGACAAAAATTTAAATGGTGAGAAACTGAGAAGTGCTAACAACCCCCGAGTGCAGCCGCACATTGATGCCCAAAGTCAACGCTGATTTGAGCATATTTATAACATACGATGGGCCTCATTCACCACCACTCCTTAGCAGAAATTTCCTTAATAAAACAGTTTTCCAGGAGATTCTGATATTCATTATGTTCTCTAATTCAGTATTTGTTCTTAGGAAAGACTCAAAGGCATGAACATTTATGTGGTTTAGACTTTTCCTAGGACATACCTCAAGAACAAGGTTAGGAAACAACCCTAGGAGGATATTAGTGAGTGATGCCCAAAGGGTTCAAACTTGTTCGATGCTCCATGATGTGGTGCATGCAGTGTGTAGTGGTCTTATACCTAGTTATTATTTACACTGAAAGAGATAGAAGCGGTACGGGATTGGACTCCTGTCTGGGAATAATTGCGAATAAACGATTCACCAGTACATAGGTCACCTCGTAGCCAGCCTTTCTGCCAGACTTTTGGGACGTTCCCAAGACCCCCGCCAATTTAACCTATGACCGTAATTACTGACCAGGTGAGACTAACTGACCAGGTGCTGATTTCACTCAGTAGTCCTAAAATCAGGCAATATGGAACCACAAGTAGAAGCATTCGACGTTCCCCAGAGCATGGTTTTCTCTGAATATCAGAAGTTAGGTGAGATCATAACAGGCTGAGGCCACGCTAAGTCTCTTCTGTCCATTCCCATATCTGGTTAGCATAGCATTATTTGTGTTATTCTTTGTCCAAAATGAGCGCCGTTATTGCTGTTTAATGGCAAATATCTGTAAGCAGCCTTCAGTGTCTGGAAGAAAAGCATCTACTGAACATTCAACAGATGTTAGTTACAGCGTTATCGCACAGGACGTTCAGAGCTTCCACCGAACCAGCAATATTCAATTTAGTGCAGGCATCTTACAAAAGGCCTTATCGGAGGCTTTCATCCCAGTAGACAGCTGAGAAGCACTGCACTGCCATAATACCCACATATCAATTTTTGAGAAAAAAAAAAAAGAAAAGAAGAGATTACAGAATCTAAATAAACATAATAAGGCGCTGGCAATACTCGTCGCTCAGGCCTTATCTAAAAATACTCTAATGAGCCTCCAACATCTATCCACTTGTTTCTCAGTAGAAACCATTTCCTAATGATACCACAGAACAGACCGCAGAAGAGAGAGAAAGAGAGAGAGAGAGAGAGAGAGGGAGGAAGGGAAGAGGGGCAGGTTGGGAGAGAAAAGACGCGGGAGAACGAGGAGAGAGAGAGGGAAAAAAACATTAATTATTAGCCCCAGTGGGATCTCTTATATTCCGTCTAGCTTGGACAACACCAATTAATACAGCAATTATTATCCTGGCCTGTAGCGAAGGGTTGACTAAGCCGCCTGGCCATGTGACGAGTGCGTGAAGAGTGGGGGGGGTGGGCTGGAGGGGGAGGGCCGAGCTGGAACTAGATTACTCATCTCTCCACCAGCCCCTGTTATTATGTGCAGAAGATGCCGAGAGATTCTCACATGGAGGGTAATTACTTAGCGTGCGGATTTCAGCCCCAACGATCGCTAATGCACGGCCATTCATGAGATAATAGTCAGTTTGCTTTCACCTTCTGGCTTTTTACCTAAAGGAGGAAAATGAGACAGAGACCAAAGATGCTTGACTTGGGACGTGTCTCCGAAGAACGTACCCTGCTGCTCAGCGCTAGCAGCTCTCGCTAGCCGCTTCTCACTAGCAGGTGTATGCTTGCATCTCATCTGTGCACTCCCATCTCCACTTACAATGTGCCTCCAATTAGTGTACCAGCGACACCTCTATATCCAGTTTGTCAACAGATACCTGCCATGCGCTACTTAGCCAATGGCTAATGCACTACGCGCTTTACTTGCTTTCTATTATCGTGCTAATCCCCATGTGAACGCGCACTTGACTGGTTACATGACTCCACCACTTATTTATTCAACTTATTGAAGTAACATGGACCAGTAAAAAGACTAACAGTACTTGGTTATTTGGGTACCGTGATGCTGTAAAGTTTATACCTATAGCTATACTTATACCACATCATTTCTTTTGTCCACTGTACATACCGTCCAAAGAAAAACATGTATCTCCAATTTTTGTAGATTTTTACTTTTATGCCTCATTTGATCCCATGAGCTGCTCTTTACACTGTGTGGAAACTTCATGAAGAACGGACCATTGGAAATGGCCAAGAATGGTTTGCAAAGACGCCTGGTTCCATAGACATCCATTCAAATTAAATGTGGTTTTGGCCTCTCCTGTAAAGTTGCCATTTTGGAGATACATGTTTTTTATAGGGCTCATATCATTTTAAATAAACACTGGCAACACTTTACATTAAGTGATGACTAACTAACATGTAATAACACATTAGTTAACATGAAGTAATGCATTAACAATGGTTAACTAACAACTTAACCATAATCACGTAGTTGTTGCACGTTTACTTAACATTAGTTAACCATTATAACATCCTTAACATATTACTTCATGTTAACTAATGTGTTTTTACATGTTAGTTAGCCAACACTCAATGTAAAGTGTTACCAAAGTGTCCTTACCACCTCTAAGTAACAGTCCATATGTTCCATATATGGAAAATTAACCTGACCATTTGGAATTTATTAACTTCGTGATGTCAGAGAAACACATCTACTTCTTCCCAAGATGTGAAATACACAGTGTTTGAAATTCTAGGGGGGTCCAAGAACCCCATATTGAAGTCCTGCACCCCCTAAAAAGTCTCAAAATCACCCTTCTGGAGACCATGTCCAGTTTCCAAAGAATTTGGTGGACAACAGTGGACATTTTCACCCATTTGTCCAACCGAAGACAAGAGAGGAGATGTATGAGCTAATGCCAGTGAGCTTGCAGGCAGCTAGCATGGTGGAGTAGCCAGTTAACGTGGACCCTCCCCCTGCATAAATCTACCTTTTCAGCTATCAGTGCTAAAGTTTTAGGGGTTGCTTCAATCTGGGCTGCTTTCTATATGATATACAATAGAAGGCAGCCAATAAGAACAGAGCTCATTTGCATATACCTGTTTTATAAGCTCAGTAACACAAACAGCCAGGGATAAAGGGAGGAAATGTAGTCATGAATTATGACTGACATAAAACCCACATGCATCCTACATGGAGACCTCAGGGACCAACTCAAATATGAGAAATGCATAGTCTATGGACATTTATGACTGAACATGCTGGATAGATGATGGTCAGGTACGGTGGAAAGCCAACAGGCAGCCCCTCTGAGTACTCATGTTACATTGCTATAAACAGCAGTGTATTGTGGGTGTCTGTTTCTTCCCAGAAGTTAGTGGCTCTCTATGTACAGCACTGCACTATATTGTGCTGTATGGCAGCGAAGGGAAGGTGTGATCAACACTCTACAATCTAGGGACATGGTTGAGGTGATAAGGTGTGGCTCAGTGGTTTAGGCCCCCACATGGGGCGTCTGAGGGTTGCTGGTTTGAATCCTAGCCGGGGCACGGAGGGATTTAGGTTGCCTATCAGCAGGTTGCAGGTGCCAATATCCCTGCCCTTCCGCAAATCGTGCGCAACTTCAAGTGGTAATAGGCAATGCAATTACAAGAGCCCATCCGCGCTTAGTCCGGGTCCAGGAAGATTTTTACCTTTCGCTGTACATGCGATCGTTCCAAACCATCCCTACATCCTATCCCATTTTTCCGAAACCCACATAGGGAAACTAATTCAGAAATCTCTTTTAGAAAGACGATTGGGCCTTCTTCCGACTTTATAGTCCAGGCCTTTTAGAGGCGTTCCTTTGTCCTGCTGGTCTAGCGTTAGCCTGTATCCCATTCCATCTAATCATCTGTAGGCTACATACACAATCCCTCTCTCTTGAGTTCTATTTTTAAAGCCTCTGTCCTTGTCTTGGCTCTGCGGGTGCATCTTTTAGCAGTGCGCTCCTCTTCTTCTCAGCCACTGTAAAATCACATCTGACAGCCAATGAAAACCCAACGGATGCTTGCATGTTATCTTGACACGGCCGTGGTAAGCTGGCTCCGCTGACGCTAAATGGCCGCCGTAAGCCTTTTAAGAGCCATGCCGCCTAATGTGGACTCCGAAAAAGAGCATTTAGCATCGTTACACATTTACTCCATGTTCGGGTAGAGGGAGCAGCTCCTTTTTTTTTCAGTTCTACAATGGCCTTAGGATCATCACAGGCTGAACTGAATAGGATTGGCTAACCCTCAGTTTGTTCGCAGGCATCCTTTAAGGTCAGGAATGCAAGGTAGTCAAATTCTCACCGTGCAGTCTAAATACATTTGTGCACAGGTCTTTTTCACTGTGTGTGCCTCAATACTGTTGAACTCTAAAGAGGGTACAGGTAAGAGTTAGCATCCTTTGGCTTTTGTGAATTGCTTTATGTTGGCAACGCCAATCGTAGCTTCCAATCCTATCATAACAAGCAGGTCCTCCTATGTTCTAAATGGCTGGTAAAGCAGGAACTGATCAAATGGCATGGATTAGGTGGGTATTAGCTCAATGAGCGGAACAGGAAAATAAAATAAATAAATAATTGAAGGAAAAAAACATGAATGGGTGAAAAGTGACGACTAGACGTGCAGGTGACGTTAAAGTACAATAGTGATTTCTCACATAAGCAGATGGAGGGCTTATACAAGGTGAACCTCTTGGTGCTAACTGGCTGTTAAAGCATCAAATCATAAAATGGCATGTAGTAGGTGGATATCAGCTCAATGAGGAGAACAGGAAATTAAAATGAATAGGTAAGTCAAATAAAAAACATGAATGAGTGAAAAGTGATGACTAGACATGCAGGTGACAAAAGACAATAGTGATTTCTCACATAAGCATAAGGATCATTGTTGTATGCTGGATGAGGGTCTACACAATGTACAGAAAACAGAAAAAAACTATATATATATATATATATATATATATATATATATATATATATGTATGTCTATATATAAAGACATACATACATATATATATATATACAGATGACAGAAAAGTACAATAGTGATTTCTCACATTTATGAACATCTTGATGCTTGGTCCCCTGGTTTAGCTACAATTGCTACAAGGATTCACTGATTCACTTTCAGTTGATGATGTTGTGCATTTGACTGCAAGTGATAAACTTTCATTTCGTCGCTGTCCAAAGAAAAACAGGTATCTCCAAATGGCAACTTTACAGGAGAGGCCAAAAACCTCATTCAATTTGAATGAAAGTCAGTGGAGCCAAACGTCTTTCAAAGTCTTTTGGGCCATTACTGTTGGTCCATACCTCATAAAATTTCTACAGAGTGTAAACATGATATCATGTGATCAAATGAGGCATTAAAGTAAAAATCAACAAAAATGAAGATACATGTTTTTTATTGGACAGCGACAATTTGCTTATTCAGATCTTTAAAGGCTGAACTGAATAGGACTGGCTAAGCCCCAGTTTATTGGCAGCCATCCTTTAAGGTCTCAAGGTTGTCAAATTCTCACAGTGCAGTCTAAATACATTAGTGTACAGGATTTTTTACTCTATGTGCCTCAATACTGTTGAACTCTAAAGAAGGTAACATCCTTTGGCTTTTGTGAAAGTCGGTAAAGGAAATCCTAGCCTCCAATCCTACCATGAAAAGCAAGTCCTATTATGTTCTAGATGGCTTGTAAAGCAGCAAATGATAAAATGGTATGCATTAGCTGGGTATGAGCAGAACAGAAATATATATGTGTAACATCAAAATAAAAAAAAATTGAATTAAAAAACATAAATGAGAAAATGGATGAGTAAATAAGCAGATGACTTTAAAGGGTGATGGTGGTTTGTCAACTGAGCTTTCAGAACCATGTTTCATGCTACTGGGAGTCTGATTTAATTTAATTTGACTGTGTTGTACATTTTTGCAGCAAGTGGTGAACATTACATATTTATTTGGATCTTTGCAGGCTGAACTACGACTGGCTAACTCTGAGTTTACGTGCATCCATCCTTTAAGGTCCCGAGGTAGCTGAATTCTCACTGTGCAGTTAAACTACATTATTGTATTTTTTCTTTTACTGTATGTGTATAACTACTGCTGAAGGAACAGATATGAGTTTATGATATGAGCATAGGGAACAATGTATCCTGGTGGATAAGGGTTTACACAAGGGCAACCTTTACATTGCAAGGAATGATATCATGGCAGGTAAAATATGCTATATCTAGTTGATCTTAAAATTGTTGTAAACACATTCTGTTTGTATTTAATTTTAGAAAGCAAAATTTTTCTACTGTATTTGCAGATCATTTTAAGACATTTGCCTGAAACTGTGTTTAGCATAATTTAGTTAATGTATTGTCTATGTAAATTCTATTGTATTTAAGTACTGTAAGGGACTATGCAGCTAAGTTTTTCACTCACCTTCACACCTGTGAAAATGTGATGTGACAATAACAGTGATTTGATTTGAAACAGGCCAAAACATTTGCCAAAATAATGAAAATTTTACTTACTAAAATACAAAAATAAAAAAATATTTACAAAAATAATTTAAAACAGCAAAATGATGATATTATAATAATAATTCTCATATAAATAATTTTGTATATTAATTACATATAAGTGATATAAGTAATGTTAGTACCAGAATAATTTATTAATATATTAAATTGCAATATATTAACTATGTATAAGTAATTATTGGTTATACAGTAAGTAATTATAAAAAATACACAAATAAAATAATCTTAAAATGTGCTTACAAAAATCTCAAAAGGAGAATTTTAAGATCTATAAACCGTATACATAATAATCTTTATCTGCCAAGAGACTATTTCTGCAGTGAGGTGCTTGTTCCCCTAGAATTGCTACAGGGAGACTGTTTGACTTTCAGTTGACAGTGTTGGACATTTGACAGCAAGTGCTGAACCTTATTAACTTATTAGTCTATTTTACTTGTAAGTAAAAATTGTAAAATTGTAAGTTAAATTGTATCAAAATTAACCGGTAAAGGCAACGGCGGCCATTTTGAAAGGCGAAAGCAGCACGTGCTGGCGTAGGCGCTTCTTGTCCCGCTCCTTGTCTTCGCAGTGAAGAGCCTGTTTTGTTCCTTGGCCGAGGCCGCCTTTGCCGTGGAAGCTTCATTTATTTACAGGGGGTGTTGTGTTGCACCCGGCGCCCTGTTACACAAAAGGTGGAGAGGAGCGGGGGACGAAGGCGCTGTCATTGTCACCGGCGGGTGTAGAATAACATCTCTTGAGCAGCTTGTAATTAGAGTGGCAGGTATGTAATGAGGGTGCAAGATTCCCCCCTTCTGTTGTTTGTGCCAAGCTGGACCTGGCTGGAGATGGCCATCACCGGAGGACTGGCACACGGCTACTGCTGAGACATAATGACCACATGCCCAGGGTACATCCTTGACCTTATTTTTAAGTAACGCTCTGAAAAACCTTCAATTGTATACGATCGGCGTAATGCATTAATTAGCTAAGACACATTTGGTCTGAAGACTGCTTCTTTAGATTTGCTCTGGAGCTACAAAGATAACGTGACTTACAAGTTAAGCTTTGTAAGCTTACCAAAAGATTTGGTGGATGCCTTCACTGGCACCATTCAGAGGAGAATTCCTTGTAGACTGAAATTTTATCCACTGCTGGTAGACCCGTATGACCGTACACTTCCCGTACACCTGCAGATTCAGCTATGGTCTTTGGCCACGCCCAAATGCTCAGTCACTCCTTTCAGCCAATCATTATCATCTGCTCTGGAGCTAGTTCCACACATGGAACGAGACATTCCCTGCACTGTACCGCCTCTTCTCAATCTATGGATCCCATCACTCACACCCCACAGGTATTTATAGCCCCATAATCCTCATGCTGCGCCATCTGTAGGAGCCTGAAGGTACTACCACCTTAAACATGCAAGGTGTTGCATTGTTTTGTTATTAACATTACTGGTGAAAGTGTTATTATTAAGCTTCGTAACTGATGTTTCATTATGCACTTGCATAATGCTTTATAAGGATCCGCAGTGAGGCCAATTGCTAATGTTCCTCAGTATCTTCAAAATGAGAATGATCTTTCAGGTGCTCAAACCATCTAATTAACACTTATAAGCCTTCTTTACAGACCTAGGTAAAGTGATGCTATTGATCAGCCAATGCATTATATGAAAATCGTTATGATTTAGATTTTAACAACAACGCTAGTAACAGAACAAAATCTATATGCACATTTTAACATATTATTTAACATACTCTTTGTGCTATGAAGCCTTATAATGCACAGTTATGCTAGTTTAGGTGTGTGATTATGAACATTTATGTACAGTTACAAAGGGTTATGTCAAGCATTATAAAACAATGTTATATGTTATATATTAAAACATTATTATTATTATTATTATTATTATTATTATAAATGCCTCATAGATATTTATGAATGTACTTATGATGCATTATGGATACCTGACTCACAGAAAGTCTTACGGTCAATAATAACAGGAACAAAAATATACTTTAAAATGCAGTATGTCACTTTGTGCTTTGAAGCCTTGAGCTATTGTGTTATAACAGTTTATGTGTGTGATTATGAATGTTTATGCACAATTCCAAACGCTTATGTCTAGTATTATAAAGCATTATAAAGGCTTTACAGATTTTTATGAATGCACTTATGATGAATTATAGATAATAACAGAAAAAACATACATTATAATGCAGTATGGCACTTTGCGTTATGAAGCCTTATACTGTTGTGTTATAACAGTTTATGTAAGTGATTATGAATGCACAATTCCAAATGCACATGACTAGTGTTATAAAACATTATAAAGGCTTTACAGATCTTTATAAATACACTTAAAATAAATTATAGATAATAACAGGAACAAATATATACATTATAATGCATTATGGCACTTTGTACTATGAAGCCTTGAGCTATTGTGTTATAACATTTTATGTAAGTGAATATGAATGTTTATGCACAATTCCAAATGCTTATGTCTAGTATTACAAAGCATTATAAAGGCTTTTACAGATCTTTATGAATGCACTTATAATGAATTATAGATAATAACAGGAACAAAAATATACATTATAATGCATTATGTCACTTGTGCTTTGAAGCCTTGAGCTATTGTGTTATAACAGTTTATGTAGGTTATTATGAAGGTTTATGTACAATTCCAAACGCACATGACTAGTATTATAAAGCCTTATAAAGGCTTCACATATCTTTGTGAATGCACTTATAATGAATTATAGATAATAACAGAAAAAAAATACATTATAATGCATTATGGCACTTTGCGCTATGAAGCCTTATACTGTTGTGTTATAACAGTTTATGTCTGTGATTTTGAATGCACAATTCCAAACGCTCATGACTAGTATTATAAAACATTATAAAAGCTTTACAAATCTTTATAAATACACTTAAAATGAATTATAGATAATAACAGGAACAAATATATACATTATAATGCATTATGGCACTTTGTACTATGAAGCCTTATACTGTTGTGTTCTAACAGTTTATGTCTGTAATTATGAATGCAGAATTCCAAACGCTCATGTCTAGTATTACAAACCATTACAAAGCCTTTACTGATCTTTATGAATGCACTTACAATAAATTATAGATAATAACAGGAACAAATGACATTATAATGCAGTATGGCACTCTGCGCTATGAAGCCTTATACTGTTGTGTTATAACAGTTTATGTAAGTGATTATGAATGCACAATTCCAAATGCACATGACTAGTATTATAAAACATTATAAAGGCTTTATAGAATATAGATAATAACAGGAACAAATATATACATTATAATGCATTATGGCACTTTGTGCTTTGAAGCCTTGAGCTATTGTGTTATAACAGTTTATGTAAGTGATTATGAATGTTTATGCACAATTCCAATCGCTTATGTCTAGTATTATAAAGCATTATAAAGGCTTTACAGATTTTTATGAATGCACTTGATGAATTATAGATAACATGAGGAACAAAAATATACATTATAATGCAGTATGGCACTTTGTGCTATGAAGCCTTATACTGTTGTGTTATAACAGTTTATGTGTGTGAGTTTGAATGCACAATTCCAAACGCTTATGTCTAGTATTATAAAGCATTATAAAGGCTTTACAGATCTTTATGAATGCACTTATAATGAATTATAGATAATAACAGAAAAAAATGACATTATAATGCATTATGGCACTTTGCGCTATGAAGCCTTATACTGTTGTGTTATAACAGT
>JAMWET010002056.1:42500-95000 GCA_024036415.1 Prochilodus magdalenae | reverse complement strand
TTATAGGGGAAAATGCAGGGACACATGGGAGAAATGTGGGGGTACTGAGGGGGCTGCCGCAATCCCATGTTTCAGAACTGTTTAACTGGAACTAATTTTGGTTTATTATAATTACAATTATAATAACAATAAGATAAATATTACAGTAAAGAAAGTACTAGTAGGGGCTAGTAAAGCTCGAGCGCTGTTCAAAAAGATACTTATAGTATTCTTGCGACAACAAATTCCAATATTACAGCTTATTATTAAACTGTGTTCATGTCCTAACTTTATGTTGCCCCCAAAATACTGTAAACTATGAATATTAGGCATTTATTAATAGTACATTAATCTACAGAGTAGGAATTATTACTGAATAACAAATATCCATATGACAAAGGACCCCCAAATGTTGTGCTGATGGTGTATGTGAGTGAGGGGTATGGATCCCTCATGTCATATTATGTGACATATTAAGACATATCATCGCTGTCCAAAGAAAAACATGTATCTCCATTTTTGTCGATTTTTACTTTTATGCCCCATTTGATCACATGAGCCGCTGTTTACACTGTGTGGAAATTTCATAAGGAATGGACCAACAGAAATAGCCCAAAACTGCTTGGAAAGACGTCTGGTTCCATTGACTTCCATGCAAATTAAATGAGGTTTTTGGCCTCTACTGTAAAGTTGCCATTTTGGAGATACCTGTTTTTCTTTGGACAGGGACAATAATCTTTTGATATAAGTTATTTCAAAATATGAAATTGAATAGAAAATACTGTATGATTTTTGCATGAAGTCCATATGTACACAACGTGTGCACATTATTCATTTGTCCAACTTTCCCTTTAAGTATTTATGTCACATGTGTGAGTGTTAGCCTTCAGTTGTGTTGCTGCATCTAAACGCTGGATTTGCAAAACAGGCCTTCTCATGAGCAGCATGCAATCACCGCTGAGCGGACTCCCTACCAAACCCAGCAATGTAGGCCACCGAGCGAGCCAGCGCCTTCAGGAAGGCCTTGGGAGACGGTTCCAAATACCATAACAGTGCTCCGAATCTCCCCTGCAGTGGAGAGAGAATGTCAGTGAGGGGTGGCAGAACGTCTGGGGAAAATGTCGAGGGGATTTATCGACACCTGGCAACCTCCGTTGTGGATTTGCAAATGGCAGTTCGACTTAAACACAAACAACAACAGCTACTGCAGTGTCTCGTCATGCGAGCCGCGCCGCTGAAGTGTGGGCAGGAATTCGTTGTTCACCACAGGAAGGACATTCGCCTGAAATGTAATTGCGGATCATGCTGAGGGGGCAATGCAGTTTTAGGGGAAGGGGTCACGTCGGGCATAACATGCATGAAAATAAGGGCAGTGCCATTTTCTGCTGGCTTCTGTGGCTCTCCTGCTCTGTACCATCCAGCATGATGGACTTTGACAGTGTGTAGACATCCATGGGCAGATTTTGAGGCCAGTGCTGAAGCCGTTATTAGCCATATTAGCCAGCAGCTTGAGACAACACAGTGATACCATGTTGTAAGTGATCCGGCTGCATTCAGGTTCTTTCAGGGCCTGGCCGTTTGCTGATAGCAGCTGAGCTTGTGCTTGATCTAGGAAACAGTGCCAACTGTTGGTGACTTGTGATAAAGCTCAGACAGTACATCACTTCCTACATTGGAGACCTCACAGAGAAGGGGGCAGAGTCCTCCCCCTCCCCCACTCCCCGACCCCATGACTTCCACTCTGTACAGCGGCATTTAGGCCATGAAAAGGGATTATCTACATCACTATAATAATCATGAACAACTTGCTGTTTGGATTTACAAATCACCAGACATGCTAGTAGTTTATTAGGTCAGGCCTTTAAGGGGAATTCTAGCATGTTTGTCAAACGTCACACATCAACACTCATCACCAAAAGAATAACTGCACCCAGACGGAGGTCTGGGATTGCGGTGCCATTGGGAAGGAAGATAAAGATCACCAGGATCAATAACTGATGATACATTTAGACTGTTATGATCAATATTCATTGAGCTACACATACAGAAGTCTGTCTCTCAGTATGGCGTCGGGCCGCCATTTTTGCTAACCCAACCTGCCAGACGTCTCGGTATGGAGCTGTAGAGCTTCCTACTGGTGTCCTGTGATAATCCATCCCATGCAGCTTGAATATCCTCACACAGTTCCTGCAGATGGTGCGGTAGGGGTGGAGGTGGAGGGACACCAGGCCTTCTGGACGTGTGACAACAAACCATTCCCCTTGGTGCTGACCACGGTGCCTCCACACACGGATTCGTTGGTCGTCTCCACCAAGACTAAAGCGGGACTCGTCACTGAAGATGACCCGCTGCCATTCTGAGTCACTCCATGACAGTCTGGTATGAGAACATAGCAGTCTTTGGTGACGGTGACGTGGTGTTAAGAGCAGTCGCCGTAACGGTCTGTGTGCATGTAGTCCTGCGTCATGCAGTCGTCTGCCAATGGTGCCGGCACTAACAGAATCACTCATGGAGGCATCACTGCTCATCATGGCTGTAGGGTGAGTCAGGTACAGTGATAAGGCCTGTCCCTGCTTACATCACATGTGCAGCCAAGCATGAAACCTGGATCATTGGCATGTCTCACAATGTCAAACCTACCCACCAAATTTCATTCCTGTTGGTTGATTCCTTCTGGGTGCAGCTATTAGTGCAGCTATTCTAATGCATATGGCACATGTAGTACTATGTATAATTCAGAGACCACCCCTCATATACAGTGTACCTTCCAGTCAAAATTAGAGTGCTGGTAGTTTACCAGGCCTCCCAGGTGGTTGTTAGGAATCCCGTTTTCTCAGTTCCCAGTTTTGAAAACTTCCTTTTCCTTTAATTTCCTTTGCCTTCCTCCCTTAATTACTTCTGCTCAGAGGTATATGGAATATGTTCCTTTAGGTCATAACCGCAAAGAAAACAATGCAACACTCCAGAGTCGAAAACGGCTCTTCTTGAACATTCAATAAAAATATCTATGCTGTTTGTAATAGCTATGGGCCTCCGTGACCTTCACTCTCCTGACCTCTCTGTAGCCTTTGTAGCAGGCCAGAGCTTTGCCTCCCACACTGATGAAGGGGAAGCTTTCTCACTCTCTCTCTCTCTTTCTCGTTTTCTCTCTCTCCCTCCCTCCAAAGCAAGGTGCAGCCAGGTTCTCCGTCACTGCCCACCTCCCTCATTGCTTGCACCTGCTAAAACATTCGAGGTATTCGCGCGGCAGGGCAACACATTTGCTTTTCATTTAACCTGCCCGGCCAGACCTTTTGAAGTGCATAATGGCAGAGCAGCAAAGGTTTCTCTCGCTCTCCCTCCCTCTCTCCCCTTAATCATTTACCTCGTCGAGGCACATTCTCCGCAGCTAACCTATCAAGCGGAAAACGAGCTTGGCCTGCTGGTTTCCCCTCCCTCTCTTTCTCTCAGTCCATGCTTTCAGAAAAAAGAGAGAGAGAGAGAGAGAGAGAGAGAGAGAAGGAAAGAACTGGGGGTAGGGTGGGTTGGGGGGGCTTGATCTGTGAGTTAGCAACCCAACTTAAAAATCACACCAAGCTCTGCTCAGCTAAGCTCAGGTGAGCTCTATATTAAATTACTTTGCCACCATACGGATGTGGACCAGGCATGTTTGGTGTGTGCAGTGTGCTTTTGAGGTCCTCCACTGGAGCTCTTAGGCAAATGTAGATAACACACCAGGTTTATATGCATCCATTAGCATCATGCTAACCTAAGTCATCAAACATACTGTTATGCTATTGGCTGCTATTACTGTGTATAGGCATGCTAAGCATATCTGGCTATTTAACATCAACAATATGTCATACAGTGTCTGTCAAAAGTTTAGACATCGCTACTCATAGAAGGCTCTCCTTATGTTTATCTTAATGCTGTACTGTAGAATAAAAGTGAAGACACCAAACTATAAAATAGCCCTCATGGAATTATACAGTCCACCTTAAAAACCTTCACAAGGGACTATACAGGAGGAGGAACCAGCTTCCTTACCCTGCAGTGGAGCTGATAGAAGGTTTATTACTAAACAGGTTTGGAGCGATTCTATTGGTCGGTCCCTCATGAATATTCACTAAACTGAAAGGAGAGCTAGAGCTTTTACACTGTGCAGAAAAAGAGATCAAAGTTTTTACACCACTAAATATATATTAGAGGTGGAGATATGGAGGAGTATCATACTGTGTACATCAGGAGTAGATGTGGTGTATCAGGATGTGGACTGGTTCGGACTCTCATCAGTTGGAGCTGTTAAGTGTGAGTCTGTAGAGTCTTTAAGATCATCCATTTAGTTGGGTGTCTCTAAACTTTTGACTGGTAGTGCATGTCTGGGATGATGCTACTTTATGGGCTATACGTTTACATTACTCGTAGAATGGGAATTGCACTGACTTTTCCAGGCTTCCGTATAATTAAAACACAACATCATTCCGAGTGGTTCTAGAGAAACTAGAGTCAGAACTGCTTACAGTGATGGTGATAGGAACCAGCTGCCCCCTCCTTAAGCTGCCTCACAGAACGTTATTACATGAAATGGTCACAAATATGCTGCCTGTCTTACAGTAGTTTTGAAAAAGCGTTGATCTGAAACGGTTTAAAATGCATTCATGGTGGAGGGATACATCCAGGGCACTGTGAGGCAAAATAGTCCCCAAAGAAAATCTTTTATTGTACACTATTTTACCATCATCAACATCATATTACACTCATCATCAAAGGACGAGCTGCACTCAGAAGGAGGTGTGGGACTGCAGTGCTGTTGGGAAGGAAGATAAAGATAACCAGGATCAATAACTGATGATCAATTTAGACTGATATGATCAATATTTATTGAGCTACGCCGTATTTGCTAGCCCAACATGCCAGACATCTCAGCATGGAGTAGTAGAGCTTCCTAATGGTGTCCTGGGATAATCCATCCCATGCAGCTTGAATATCCTCACACAGTTCCTGCAGATGGTGCGGTATGGGTGGAGGTGGAGTGACATCAGGCCTTCAGGTCATGTGATCGTGATAACAAACTGTTTATCTTTGTGCTTTTAATATACTAATAAAAACATAGTTTTGCATACTATATTAAATTTCTGCTATTAGAGCCTGCAAAATCTTACACGCTGCCCCTTTAATTAGGGCCAGTGTGCAGAACGATCAAACAGGTCTAATCTAGTTTCAGCTTAGCTTTGATGACAGTACAGAAAACAGATTGACTTGCAGTTACAGGTGATTATACACTAATGCTGCACATAAAGTAGTTCTATATACTATATTCCATTTCCAAAAAGATCCCCCCAAAATCTTACACACTGCACCTTTAATCTTACACACTGCACCTTTAATCTTACACACTGCACCTATTGGCAGAACGATCAAACAGGTCTGATCTTGTCTCAGCTTAGTTTTGATCACACTAAAGAAAACACATTGACTAGCAGTTCCAGGTGATTATACACTAATACTGCACATAACAGAGTTCTATATACTATATTCCATTTCTATATACTATATTTCACCCCCCCCAAAATCTTACACACTGCACCTTTAATTAGGGCCTATTTGCAGAACGATCAAACAGGTGTGATCTTGTTTCATCTTAGTTTTGATCACACTGACCTGCAGTTACTGCACATACACTATATTACAGTTCTGCTAATAGACCCCGCTAAATCTTACACATTGCTCCTTTAATAGAAAATCACCTCGAATTTTTATGATCATTTCTCTGGCATCACAGCTTCCCCCTTCCTTTTATGAGACTTCTTGTTAGGTTTTCCAAGAAATCTACAGGGTTCACAAAGAAAGCTCAGTCTAAGAAGCTGGTTGGGTTTCCTGCTTCTTATGATCCAACAGAACTGAACATCGGGCCTTGCAGCTTCATTGCAGCACTGACTCTGCTGACTGTCTACGTGCGGGTTGAAATGAGGGACAACTGCGTGAATGCCATGTTTTCCAAGCTATCACTTTAAAGCAGTTTGCTAACTAATGAAGCCGAGCCTCGTCGTACACGGACACGAGGCACTGGGGGCGCAGCAGGCTGGATCGGCGTCATCGATCGGGCCGGGTTAATTATCTAAGCCATCATCTCCAGTGCTGTTCATTAGCGCAGCTCCAACACCGCAGGAGCCGTGCCCGCTTCCACAGTTTGAGATGCCTAAGGAGGCGACTAATAAAGCCAGGCTGGGAAGCGGGCCAAACGATGAACAAAACAGCTAAATGATCTTCCACGAGGACGGCATATGTTTCATAAACCTTATTAGCCGTGTGGAGCTTCATGTGTGGAGAGCAGCATCAGTGATGTCATGCGAATTGGCTTTTTTGCTTCTTCTTCTTCACCTGTTTGACAAGCTAATGTTGGAACCACTGGTTACGCTGGTCAGGTGTGAATTATGCCCAGATGCTATTGTGTTAATCACAGTGATGTACTGCCCGGCTGATTCCGCATGAAAGCCTGCAAGATAGCAACAGTCATCCACAATAAAACAATCATATTATACGGTTTACCCTTATTACATCTGAAGACAGGCCCTCAGGATTAGTGTACCGCACTGAACCCTTAGCATCTGGGCCTGAGTATTTACAGCATGCGGTCTGGGTTTAATTCACAAGCACTGGCAAACTGTGCGAAAACGATCCGCTTTCTCGTATTAGATAATTCGGAGGAGGGACCTGTAGCACGAGCACTTTTATAGAGGTTGGAGAGGGTGAGCAAATGTTTCCTGGAAAGAGAAAAACAGTTGTTTCTGAAATTCCCCTCGGAAATTTACATAGCAAAAAACCATCCCAGAGGCTGCGAAGGAGCTTAATGCCAAAAAATGGAAATGAAGACATAAATAATCTGCGCATCGTTTGAGGAATAACACTGCAGAGCAAGCGAACTGATGTAAAACCTTCCTTAAAAGTCTACGGAGGTTCGAGTAAATGGCCGTCAAAGCCAAAACAAGCATTTCAGGGCTGTTAGCTTCAGTAACTACTGGGAATTTCAGCTAGGCTAACAAGCGGAGCAGCAAAGGGGGAATTCCACCAAACCTTTCCGACCTTCTTGAGAAGTAAACAGCGAAAGGGTTGACGCCAGAGAAACTTAGAGACTTGGATTTTGTTACAGTGGTGGTAATGGGAACTAGGGGTCACCATGTCTACAACACAAATATAGCCAGTGTATTTACTATCAGAAGCACCAATGAGAGTGCTGATACAATCTCTGAGATTGTATGTTGTCACTGTCCAAAGAAAAACAAGTATCTCCAAAATGGTAACTTTACAGGAGGGGCCAAAAACCTTGTTGAATTTTAATGTAAGTCAATGGAACCAGACATCTTTCCAAACACTTTTGGGCCATTTCTGTTGGTCCATTCTTCATGAGATTCTCACTCGGTGTAAACAGCAGCGGATGTGTTCAAATGATGCATAAAAGTAAAGTGGAGATACATGTTTTTCATTGGACAGTGACGATATGTATTGCTGGTGATGGTAAAATAGTGGCAAACCTGAACAATACACACTTACTTTGGGGACTATTGGGCATTGGCATCAATGCATTCAAACAAAATAGGAATAAAATGCATTTTAAGGCCAAACCTGATCATTAAAACTCAGTCATTAACACTGTGTTAGGCACCAGGCAGCAGATATCTAACCACTTGATGAAATATCCTTCTGTGAGTCATTAAACTCTTCTGACGTCTGGCTCCCATCGCCACCACCACTGTGAACAATTCCAGCCTTGTAATGACATATAATAAAATCTTACATTACATCTGAGATGCAGTGATCTTCCTGGACTAATATTATAAATATCATAAAATATAATAACTCAATGGTTATAATATAGATAGATTCATTATTCATAATTTCTAGAGATGCCTTTACAGTGGTTGTGATGGGAAGAAGACCTCTGATAAGTTTTAAACCCTCTTTAAGCTCCCACACAGAAGGTTATCATGCAAGGTCGTTAATTATGAAAATGAGGTCTGATGCCTCCAACATTGTTTTACAATAGTCATAAAAAACATATTCATGGTACATAGAGGGCACTGTAGTCCCCATACAAGCCCTTTTGCTGTCTGTTATAACACAAGCTTACCATTATCAACATACACACTGGTGGTCTTAGTAAGTAAAAGAGCTTAGTCTGTGAGTCTGCTGGTTTCTCTACATTGAAGAATTTCATATCAGACCACTCTGAATGATTTGGGTTCATAATTTCCATATTGTTTAATTTCTGTCAGTTTCCCATTATCCTCATTTGGGTATTCAGTGCTTCTATACTGCAAAAAAATCTCTTGGCAAGTTAAATGAATATTCATATCTGTCATACGGGGGAGCTTATTTTTGCCCTTTTTAACTAATGTGTTATAACTGCTTATTAATACTATGTAAAGTGGTTATTACCAATAAATAACCAATAATAACCTATTTTCAAACCATTTATAAATCTTTTATAAGGGCAGCTTTGTTCTAAAGTGATAGTGAGTGCTGTACACTCATTTTAGGATTATTTATCTTATTTACAGATATTTTTACATGTTTTATTTGAATTTTATTTTAAGTAAGCCAAATCATAGAATTTCTATTCAGGTTGAAGCACTCAATTCATTCATGAAATCTGAACTAGAGCAAGTATAGCCACTTATCTAGAGGCTAATTAATGCACCTGTAGCTTTAGCAAGTAGTTGTAATGAAAAGTTTTGGCTGGTCAAATAACATGTTTACTGATTACGTGTTTAATGTGTTAACTTATTTTCGAGGTGAAGTGTGGAGAACATACATCTACACATCTGAATGCACAGTCAAAAACAGACAGAAAAAAAAATTAAGAGAGAAAATGTGACCTACAGACAAGTTATGGCACATGTTTTCTATTTTATGGCTTAATTTTTCCAATATTTAGCAGATAAATTAGAGTTGTGTGGCATTGGTCTTTTCGTTCACCTTGAAAGACCACAAAACATTTCAGTCAGGTTTTGAGTTAAACTTTTTTACTTTGTTGAAAATTATTATAAACATAACAACTAGAAAATAACCAAAAAAAAATCACCTTCCACCTTCAGGATACACCATCCGAGGGGAGGCTACTAGTCTTTAAACCAGGAAATCATTTATTATTTTTTATAGACCACCGTCGTACAGCAAGGGCAGGTATAGACATCTTTACAACTGATGGATATACTGTTGTATGCTTTGTTGTTTTGGCCAGAGCGTCCCTTTTAAAATGGCCAGTTTGTCTTACGACAGTAACTGTCTGCTTCGGTCTCTCGTGCCGTCACCAGCACTCCCATACTAATTTCATAGGTCCTCCAAGCAGCAGGTTTACATGCTCAATTTAAGGCAATCAATGCACAAGTGGGCCACTTCACTCAGGCCTGGGAGAGAGCGCAGATCAGCCTACCCTGTAGTTTTAGATGAATACCGCGTTAGCGCTGAAGCCCCTCAGGGCATTAGCACAGGAGGAAATCACTGGAGTGCTCCCCCTGTAGAGGCTGCTCCCTGCTGCTATTTATTTACCCCTGAAATGCATCTCTCTCCTTCAGCCTTTCCCTCTCACACATACAAGTCTTTCGCTGTCATGTCGTCGAGCGTAACTAAGGGACCTGTTAATAGAGCCTTATCTATAAATCCTAAATAGCAGAGCAGCAGTGGGGTGAGAGATTGGCGGGGGGGAGGTGGGGGTGGGGGTGAAAGTCAGATGAAAAAGGCACAGGGGGGGGGCTTAAAATCAAATAAATCACACCTGGCCGGCTGGTGGAAACTGGCACAGCACTCCTTATATTACACTCAAATTACTCCATTTGTTCCTCGAGATATTTTAATCCGCCCTGACCTCAAACTTCCCATGAACCAGCGCCTGAACAAAAGGCCGCCCACTGTCTTCGCAGTAAATCTGTTGTCTCCCTTCTGGGCCCTGGACCGGGACTCATAGATCACTACTGCGCCGCAGCTTGCTTCAATTTACTCAATTAACTTGGGTAAAGCACTTGTAAGTTCTGCAGATGTTGGTTTATTATCGGGGACTAAAATGTACAAGTGAGTTCAGGAGCCCGGGGTTATGGTAAGGTTGACGGAGGGGGGAAGGGTGACCGGCAGCTTTCATATTCAGGCACCGAAAGAAGGCCGAGGCAGAAGGAAAACGAGATCCGACAAAGTTTACAGCCCTGTATACATGTATATATGTTAGCACGTTAGCTTGTTAGCCTTCTCCTAGCTTCGTGTCCCAGTTGTTGGAAGTGGGACGGCTGCCTGTTTCAGGCCGCTGCTGATTAACCCGGGTTTAATTTCTCCTTGTGACAGAGAGCCAGGCTAAAGACGTTAGCAGCCCAGGCTAATGATTTCCTCCACAGCCACTACCGCAGCCGCAGCTGTTGGGGTTTCCAGCCCGGCCCTGCTTTATGAAACATGCCTGTGAAGCTCCAACACACATGAACTGGCTTAGTCCCCCCACCTGAATCACTCACAGATGACAGTCCTCCAGCGAGGCGTCCGTGAATCATTACAGGAGCATCGCATCTCCAGCCCGTTTCCAGAGATGGCTCTGTTTAGCGCTACAGCCCGGGCCTCTAAAAAACAAGCCGCTGAACTGGATCCTCACCGGCAATCAAAATATCAGCAACACAATGTTTAAATGAGCGTGAATAAACCATTTTTATCTGCGCCTGACCTCCCTGGGATAAATCAAAGGCAGAGTGACGTGAGGAATGTAAAAAATACTGTAAGGGGCGCGCGCTAATATTTAACAGGTGTTGTGAGCATCACTATAAAACATGCTGGTTGCAGCCAGCTGTAGGGCGATATATTTCAGGAGTTGGCTGACTACATTTCAATTAAGAGCGGCAACACAGGCTGACATTCATGGAGCTTTAAAATAAGCTTTTGATAAATGATTTTCCTCTGTTGGGCTAACATGCTAAGTGCGGAGCATCCATATTAAGGGGGAAGCTCTTATCTCTGTTGCTGAGTGGGCCGGACAGAGTGAAAGCTGGTTTTTCGGGGGTCCTCCGTGACAGTTTAATGACGTGCTTGTTGAATTTGACGAGTCACGTGTTTCTGGAGGGCAAGATTACAGGCGTGAAGGCTGAGCATCATCACGCAGCTAAACAAATCAAACTAATGGGCCCGTGTTGAGGTCCATGGGTATCTCACTAGGAGGGATGAGTAATGGGAGCCTGACTAGTTCATATGGTCGTATATCATTGACCTTATCGCACCGTTTTCACTGTATGAAATATAATTCCCTGCGAAGGGGTGCGTAATGCAAACAATAACATTGACATCAACATTAAAGTGGATTCCCATTGATTTTTAAGTAATGGCTGCATAATTTAATGGCTGAAATGTAAAGAGAGTCATGCAGTGGGTTTTGGGGTGAGATGGATCCTGATGGAGGAACTTGCAGAATTAGATTTCTGAACAATCAGGTGATGGGAACCAGGGGTCGTGAAAATCACCAAGTTTGGACCATTGGACCATTCTACCCAACTGGTTTTAACCAGGGTCCCAGAGTATTTAGAGCTTAGATAAAAGGGCATGGTAATAAGGTAAAGATACATTAATAAAAACTACTTTTATAAAATAATAAAAATATCTTTTATAACAAAAAAAAAGATAAAAAATATATAATGACTATAACTTACTAAAAATGTGTTTAATATATTTTAAATATGTTTCAACACCTTTAAAGTAAAGTTGAAATAATTATAATGAGGTTCATTTTAATTTTTTTTAGTCAAGTACAATAGAGGACTAAGTTGTAGCCATGCCAATGTCTGTTCATGGCCAAAGCTCTGAAGTAAAAGTGTTTCAAAGTCTGAATATCAGTGTGAAGTGTTAAGATTGAATGTTTCGGTTTTACAGGAGAATGTTTTTTTGTGTACAACAGTACAAAGTTGTATTTGCTAGTCATGTACTGACTAATTAACAAATTTAGCTAGCATTGTACTAATAACACATTCAGTAAGGCTTTGGTAATGTTATAATAGTTCAAGTAATGATGTGTATATATATGTGTGTATATATACAGTATATATATATATATATATATACTGTATATATACACACATATATATACACATCATTACTTGAACTATTATAACATTACCAAAGCCTTACTGAATGTGTATATATGTACATATTATAATATATAATAGAATAAACAGATAATGTACAAGGTAATTCTATTTATTGTAAAAAATATCTTGGCATCTATCTATCTATCTATCTATCTATCTATCTATCTATCTATCTATCTATCTATCTATCTATCTATCTATCTATCTATCTATCTATCTATCTATCTATCTATCTATCCATCTATCTATCTATCTATCTAACTATGACACAAGCTACATTGTATTCTCTCCACTCACTCTGTATATATGTATATTATATTTATACTAACATCTGTATTTTTCCACCACTGGAATGTCCATACTTGTACATAGCGTACTGTGCACCGCTTCCCATGGTTACTTCCTGCACTCTGTATGTACATAATATGTATTTTGCACTGCTGCTTAGATGCTAACTGCACTTTATTGGTTCTTTATTGCACTTATAAGACAATAAAGTTAAATCTAATGTAATATATATACAGTATATATATATAGAGGGAGAGAGAGAGAAATAAAGAGAGATAAAGTGGCTTCACTAAAACACAATTTACTGAAATAAACAAGAAAGAAATAATCTAGAAATAAGTTACAGATTGTTATAATAAGCTACATTTCTTAAGCTAATATTTTACAAAAAATAAGACATTTAAGATACATCTACTGGATAAATAATCAGATTTTTGCCAAAATGCAACTTTTTCTCTGTTAAATGATCCTTTATCTGCCTTTAGTATATATGATATCTCATTTTGCTTGGCTGATTACCTCCTTCTGCAGGTCCTGCGTTAGCGTTCGCGTACACATTAGGCAAAGCAGACTCAAATGAGCTGGATAATTTCTAATTTCTCCCCGTTAATTTTACTGTGAACATTTGAAAAAGACAACTATAGCAGGTTTTTCACCCTCCGTGGCACGCAAAAAAAAAACAGTGTAGCCGTCCTTTGGGAAATAATAATTAGCAATTCGCCGCTAATGATATACCCTGCGGGAAAGCGCATTAATTTATGCAAGTGAATGCCTCATTTTGAGGTGTATTCCACTTCATTATGAAACAAATTCAATTGTTCGTCTATCTGCAGTGAGACAAGCAACATCTTGTTCGACGCACTGTGAGTCAGCTTGATCCAATTAGGCTAGAACGGAGGCCTTCGTAATCGCTCCTCTTCCAACCAACCAGCCCCTCCTCCCACCCCCTACATTCGTTTAACTAGTCAGAGGGAAAAATAAAAGTTGTGCTTGGGGAGAACAGAAGAATACAAATGTTCGAGCCCGAGCAGGAGAAGAAGTGTGACCTTTCTGTGCAAGGGGTCCAGGACGTGGGGGCAGGATAGTAGATGGTCCTCTCGCCCTTGGGCCTCCACTAATAGGTTTTGAAGAAGAGGAACCAAGGCCTCTCATTTCTTTCCTGTCTTCGCGGACTGCTCCTAAGGGAGTGATAGGGAAGTGGAGAAAAGTATAATGAACTCCTTTGCCTTTTTTTTCCCCCTCCTTTAACTGTCAACTAAATCACAAACGTAGCCCGGCAATCTAGCATTCCCACATCCAGCGGACACGCAGCTGTTCTCTCAACAGCGGCTTAGGTTAGAGCAAACGGGCTACCCCAGACAAAGCTAGCGGGCCATGGCCCAGTGGCAGAATTTACAGCTGTGGCAAAATGTCACACTTCTGCACCTCTTCATGTGGAACACGATGCTAGTTAATGGGGAAGCATGTGATCGAGCGCTTTCTAAACTGAGCCCAAAGCTGGCATGCACGTTAGCTACGAAGAGACAAATAGGCTTGGCTTAGTTTGGGTAGATTCAACAAGTCCAGTAAAGTGTGCATGCTAGCAATCAACAGCCCCGGCACCCCAGAGAAGAAACAGTCTCCCACATGGTCTCGCTAGCATGTCTGCTCTTGGTTAGCAGACCAGATCTTTATCGACAGGCCGTCCCAGGCATCCTCGGCATTCTGCGGGGATCGATTGGCAACATTCCAGCCCCTGGCCCAGCCTCTGCCCTCTCGGTCCCCCCTTCTGTAATGACGAAATGGAATTAATTAGCCTCCATTAATTTAGCAAAAACAAATAAGCACCTCTGCCCTCTGCCTAAGGTTGGCTCGGCGACGTGCAGGTGGTTCTGATTTCTCTGTGCTTCATCAGCCGCTGCTGTTGGGCTAATCTATCGGCTGGAGAGGCCTGACCGCTACAGGCCATGACCTCTTCCTTGTCCTCCCTTGCATGGCTGTCTTGAAGGCAGTCCACCCAGCTTGGCCCCACCCCTCCCTCTATCTTCAGTATTTCCTGTGATCTTATCTCCATGTGTCAAGTAACACTTTAAAGATGGGGTAGCAGCGTGTGGTTAGAGGTAAGTGATTGGATTTTGATTGTCATAAAATTGGCCTAATTATGTGGCAGTTAATTACACGCACTTGTAGGGCAATGTCAAGTACAAAGAGTTTAGCCATATCAAAACCAACAGCTCTCAGGAAAGGAAAACACCTTTTAACAGTTCTGGCAGGAAGGACACGGAAATAAATTACCAACGAGCTCGTTATCCATGTCATATCAAAACCTCATAAATCAGTTTTCTTTTTCACACCATTTCATTGCAAACGGAGGAAAGAGAGTGATTCAAAACGACTCGAAAAACAAAAATATCACTTTATACTGAGTTTCCTTTGAGCCGGCTTACATAGGGTGTTCCAAGGACGTCAGGGGCCAAAACACTTCAGACGTTTAGGGTAAAGTCATTCGCTTTGAGTGAATTTATATAACTTCTTTATGTTTATTACAATAAAGGGAATGCTAATCAGTTCATCACTAACAAAACAACTGTAATATGATACAATCTGATAGTACAATAATATAACAATAGTAAAATTGTGATACTGAAGAGGCTAAGATCCCGACCCCTCACTATATATTACCGAAACTTCACCAAATGTTTCAGTATGACTGTTCCAGTAGTTACAGATTTAGCTCATTTTGAGCAAATATATGACTAGCGAACAGCTTTGAACATTATAGTACACATTTATGATATAACATTCCATTTTGTCAGTTGTCCCCACCAAAACAATCACTTAAAATAAAATATTAGTAAAATTTTATTAGCATTAGCATGATTTGTTTGAGAACAACATTACTGAATATTTTAGGAAATTATATTTTTTAGGAATTTCCCAATATAGCTAATAAAATGAAAACTTACTAAAATGAAAAATGATTGAAAATGACTTGGAACAAAGATATCACATTATACTGTGTGTTCTTTGACCCCCACCTCTATGGGCCATCTGTGAGTCACTTATTCCTACACATTTCTAACTAGTTTTAATTAATAAAGGTAAGTAAGACAATTTTTTCCCTTATATTGGCAGATAGAGTTACCCATTTCAAGCAAATTTCTTATAATAATCAAAGTCATCTGCCGATAAAATTGGAAGATTTGGTTGACAGAAATTTGTAGATAATTTATAAGATATTATTTTTTGATTGTTTGATATGGCTTAGATTCTTACAGTGAGATTATTGTAAGTTTATTACAGGCAGATACTTTTGCTTATTTTAATAAACTCGACTAATTATTTGCCAATTTAGTGAAATTATCAGACATACTATGTAAAATCACTTTCATCTTCTAAAAATAAGATCTACAATCTCAAAATGATATATAGATATATAAGATATATTATCAGATGCTTAAAAGTATATAAGATAATAGATTTTTGCCAAGATATCATTTATGCTATGAATATCTTTACCATCTGAAAAACAAACCATGAATATTTTACACATAATTTTTTTTACATCATACATCATCAGTATAATGTAGTGGTCTAAAATCATTTGGCAAAAAATCTCATAATTTTCATTGATTGTCACTGAACAATGTTTATTCCTTCTCCTGTAAAGTTTTGAGGATACTTGGACAGTTCTTTGGACAGTGAGGATGTACAACACTGTGAGCAACCTGAAAACCCTGTTATGGGATATTTGCACTGTCAGCAATAATACTACACACACAGTAAATGACTGTAAATATGAGTGTACCTGGTTCCAATGGTTTACCGCAACCATTGCTGAGCTCTTTAAAGCAACATAATGGCCACACCCCCTATTCGAGTGCATCCACTTAGACAGCCAATAAGAGTCGTGGTAATTAGCATACTAGATTAGCACCCAGAGAATGTCCTCTACTTCAAAGAGGAGTGAACGACGGAGTAAATTACTCAACACAAGATGGAATTATGATGGTATTTGTTTATGCGTTGTCCTCCAAAGAGCACAGGAATTATACTCAAATTATGTAATACTGGAATTATATTATATAATACTGGAATTATAATATATAATACTGGAATTATATTATATTATACTGGAATTATATTATATTATACTGGAATTATATTATATTATACTGGAATTTCTTACACATACATGAAAAAAAGATGAAGTTGGCTTATTCCCAATCAACTACTGGGATCTATATGTGTTGTGGAGCAGTTACTGGTCTTGAAATCCGTTACTGGTATTGATGCAGGCTTTAACCTTTCTTTATCACAGCCAAACACAAGCCAGAGCCACAAATGGCTCCCAAAGCAGGGTTCCATACATAAGAACAATGGTGGGAAAGCTGACGTGGGCAGATTAGGGGAGTCCACAGAGGCTGGCTCTGTCCCCTAAACACTAGGTATTGCTCACAAAGGCCAGGCATGGACCCCCCTCGCCCCCCCCACCATCCTTGTACAGTGGCTTCTGGATCCATTTGATTCTGGCCACAGCTGAAATCACCAGCCCAGCGGTCTCCAATCAGCACCCAGCCTCATTGGGTGCTCAAAGCAGCCTTTAGGACTTCTGTTTGAAGTGGGTCTTTGTGATGCAGAGTTTGTTACTTTCTGAAGTTTTCGTTCATGGCACAATTTTGGGCCAAACAATGTTTGCAAGAGAAGGTAACACTCATGGGCAGTGTGGGCCCAGCGACCGGTTGTTGTGGTTTGGAGATGCCCCACGCCGCTATTTCTGGAAAAAACTTTCCGCGGTTTTCATTAAGAGCAGTCAAGACTGTTTTCCAAGCCCTGTTTCATATGCTGTTCTGAATTAGAGGTGTATGCTCTCAGAAGTAATGCTAACGCCGTTAATTCCAGATAAGGAAGCTTTCTATGGATGGACCCTTTTGGTTGTACGTTATGGTTGTGGTCTTCTTTAAGGATGGTTAAACCTAAAAAATGATGTGTGGTTGGTGGACAGTAAGATTGCACTTCAAATAAACACTAAGTGAAGACAGCATCAGGTAACGACCGTCACTGAGCACTACTGAATCCAGTACTGTAGTAGGCACACCATATATTTACATATACACATATTACATACATATATTACATATACCCATATTCTATATCACATATACCCATATCTATATTACATATACCCATAGTTCTGGCATATATGGAACATATGTATACCATATGTCCTAATATTACACATACCCATGGACCTATATTACATTACCGTCATATCTACATTACTTACCCATAATTCTATATCACATTATACCATTATTCTATATTACACAATCACCCAATATTCCGTATATTAACATATACCCATATTGCTATAGTCTATATACAGCCATCACCCATATTCTATATTACACATACCCATATTCTATATTACACACACCCATATTCTATATTACATATACCCATATTCTATATTACATTTACTCATATTCTATATTACATTTACTCATATTCTATATTACATTTACTCATATTCTATATTACATATACCCAAATTCTATTTCACGTATACCCATATTCTGTATTACATATACCCATGTTCTATATCACATATCCCCATATTCTATATTACATATACCCATATTCTATATTACACATACCCCTATTCTATATTACATACACCCGTATTCTATATTACATATACCCATTCTGATGCCATTTCTAAAACACCATGATGGAATGCCAGTTATGAAATCGTTGTTGTTGTGACATATGCTACCAGTATTATGACTCTATAATACTTACAGAAGACACCATGTGACCTCTTTGTCACAATAAGACTGATCTTTTATGATCGTATAACTGACCCGTCATTAATTTCCCGTAAGGGGAAACAGGTCTGGGCTCTTATGGGCTAATAAAATATGCTAATTTTATAATCATTTTAGTGATTACAGTGATGTGGATTAGACATTGGTGCATTGTAAATGTACCATTGAGGAACATTCTCCATAGTATGTAGGTAGATACAGCCAATCAAGTTCTTCCAAATTGAGTTCCTGAATCAGGCGCATCAGATTAGCCAGTTGCCCAGTTGCCCACTGTAGATTCCTAGATCGTATATTCAGGTTCTTTGGGTTCCTCTATAATATTGTACACCTATGTTTACAATGGTGATGAATATATTCCATTTGAGAGATGATCAGAAATAGTCGAGTGGAAAAGAGACGCTAATAACTTTTCTGAGCTCCGCTCGTTCGCCTTGACAGGGTGTGTACTTACTAATTTGTGTGGCTAGGATCAGATCGGGATGTCGAAGACTCAGGTTAAGAGTTTATGAACAGGGTAGGGTCAGCCATACTATATAGCCATTCATGTTCTTTGTTTTATTGGGTTCTCTTCATCTGTCGTTAAGACTTTATTGAAGATCTTGGTTATTTTAGGCCAAAAGCTCAGACGATGCTAACGTTTAGGCAGCTCTGTTTACTAAGTTACTACTTAATAATCTGCTCATGTGACTCTGCTGTTCACAGTTTTCATCTTGTATACCGATTGCAGATGAAAGCTACACAGTCAGCTGATCTACTTTGTTGTTTAAGCCCCATAGAACCTAAATCTTTCAGGTTCATCCTACAACTGGGGTAACACAATACAATAATATGTATAAGACTGCATGCTATGAATAACCTTCCAATGTCCACTAAATGGGACATGGTGAAAAATGATATCTAGGCGAGTAAAATGATGTTATATCTAGTAGATATATCTTAAAATTCTCATTCTGAGATTGTTGTAAACTCATTTTAAGATGATTTACTTTCATATCCAGACATTTTTACTTGTTTAGTTGATCTTTTGTGAGCCAAATTTTCTTGCTTGAGATAAGGCTTGCTTATTTTAGGTAACATGGTTGAAATGATCTGCCAGTATAGAGAGAAGAAAAAAAAAAGAGAAACAAAAAAAGCCTTACAAAAACAATAAAAAAAAAAGCCTTAAAAGAATTCAAAGTTAAAAATGTCTGAAAATGAGATATATAATTTTAATATCTGCTTACACCAACCTCACAATATATCAACTAGATATCATTTAATTTGCCAAGATCTCATTTTTTGCAGGGTAGTCTTCTATTTTTGTGTGAACTGGTTGGTCCTCATTCTGAGTCACACATATGTAAGCAGTATCCTCATCTGATGTGGGTTGTTCTTTTCACACATCGTTAATAAAACCAAATCTTTCTGTGTGTGAAGAACATTACTAAGCGAATGCTAACCACCAAGCGAAATCTAACCTAGCAAACATAAGCAGGGCTTATTGTTTGCCTGTACATCAATTTACATTTACATTTAAGGTATTTAGCAGACGCTCTTATCCAGAGCGACTTACAACCGTGCTTAGTGTTCTGTTGGATAGTATTCCAGCTAGTACAGGAAGTTTAGAGCCTAAAACTCGCCACGAGCTCAGACACTGCCCAAACAGGGGACCGGGGCTGGGACCTAGAGATTAATACACAGACATAGAGCAAGTAAAGCATTACCTGGCAACCCCAGCCCAGCGCTCATTCCTATAGAGGAGAAAAGGTCATTATAAGTGCAACACAATACACACAATTTACACCTCTACTAGAGCTCACTCACTTTAGTGCATTACTAAGAGATGGATCTTCAGTCTGTGTTTGAAGTTATCAGTTATCCAGTTATCAGTTTGTTCATTCCAGCCACACTAGCATTCCCTGAACACAGTGGTTTATGAAAATTGCACAATATACACAATGTAAAATATTTACCTGTATCTGTAGGGTTTACTACGAGCACACAGAAAAAGTTTTGACACCTAAAAATCTTATTTCAAGTTCATATAACTTAAAAATTCAAAAACTTATTTTGAGATTAGTTTAGGATTTTTTAAAGATATATTTTAATTAATTAATGTAATCCAAAAATGTCTCACTATATTATAAGATAATTTAGGTAATATTAAGAAATTAGCTTGAAACAAGCCAAATAATCTGCCAATACAGTGAGAAAATTTTAGTACGTGAAAATCGCCTAAAAGTTAGTAGTTTAAATCATTTTAAAACGATCTACAACAATCTCAAAATGAGAATTTTAATATCAACTACATATGATATATTATTACCTGCCAAGATCTCATTTTTTGCAGGCTGGGAGTGTTTTACTGAAATATCCATCACACTTGCTCATTAGAATATAAAGACCGCCAGCAGACAGTTGTCATATAGGTTTGATAAGCAGTTTCTAATATTTTGTTATTGTTTTATGAAATTTCTTTGAAATGTTGCTGTATGTTTAATATCAAAACTCTTATACAACGTTTTTTTCTTTTTGCATCAGATTATACATTATATAGATTATATACATTTATACACATTCAAGGCCTGAACCTTCGGACCATGCAATCGGTTATTGGTGGACAGGCTTCAATACTCACACAGGAGTTTGCTCTTGCCTCTGGTTTCATAGGATGTAGCATTGGGCAAAAGTCAAGAGAGGCCGTGTGTGACTCCATAGCACTCTAATTGAACTTGTTTATCAGGGCTAAGCCATTGGGAGTGGGCCTCGACCAAGGACTTTATCTGCAGCACGATTCAATTAACCAGCAATGATTTCACTCATGACAAAATCTTAATCTAGACTCCTGTGTTTTCTCGATAGGGGGACGTATGCCGGTTATATGATTGCTTTTCCCGCCTATCATATTTACTTTGGTCAGAGAGAACGGCAAATCTCTAACCCTCTGTCTTGCTTTTTCCCCCTCTCTGCTTGGAAGCAATTCCGGATACAGAAGTCAAGCACCCTGAAGCGTGTTAATACTCACATATTGAAGTCTTACAGCGGGGTTTAGATACAGTACCTGCAGACTTAGGCATTGATAACAGCCCGAGAGCGCCAGGGTGAAGTTTTCCCGGGTTTGGGAGAAAGTAGGATATTGTGTTTAAAGAGTTTACAATCAGATTCCGAAAAGTAGTTTTTTTTCCGGCACTTACTTTATAATGAACTTCTGTGGCCGAGATTTAATTATGCTTGAATATACGATGAGGTGTTTGAGCATCCCGAAATAAAGTGGGTGGGGTAATTTAACATGAGCATGGTGCATTTTCTTTTAAAACAAAAGCACTTTATTACAACTTGTCTGCATGACCAGGTTTCAGCCTAGGCATTCTTCTGAGCTCAAGGGAAAAGCAATTATGAAGATGGTGCAGCTGCCAAAAAGGTCTTCTCCTGCAATGGACAAGATTCTGGATACATGAAATACCAACCTTTTTCATGAAAATACTAGCATTCCTTTGGAGAACAAGACCTTATATATGGTGTACCCCAGGGCTCTGTTCTTGGCCCACTTTTATTTTCATTGTAGACATTAGCATTAGGTTAAAAAAAATTGTAATAGTTAGATCTACTTCGATTAGAACTGTAAACATTATTTTCTAGAGTAATGCTTTGTTCACAAGACTGCTTAAAAACAGTTAGCACAAACTGTAGCTCATATAGAATGCTGCAGCCAGAGTGCTAACACTTTTGGAGCAGCATGCTAATGCTTTCCCGAATACCTCACATTTTTGGTTTCGGTTCAAAGGTTTCTAAAGACAATGCGCAAAAAAAAAAAAAACCTGGTCAAGTAGGTTTTCATTATTATGCATCAAAGGTTCAGAATGAAATTATTAATATCTACCAGGGACCTTTTATTACATGTTTCATAAAGCAGCTAGAAGTTTAATTTCTAAGTAGTATTTTGTTATCCTTTTTATTTCATCTACATATCTAAAATTATGTTTATGTAGGTAAATAAAAGTGTTTCTGTTGAATATTATTTATATTATATATGTATATCGTTGCTGTCCAATGAAAAAAAAAGTCAAGTCTATAGAACCAGATGTCTTTCTAAGCACTTTTGGGCCATTTCTGTTGGTCCATTCATCATTAGATTTTCGCACAGTGTAAACAGCAGCTGATGTGTTAAAATGATGTGTGAAAGTAAAAATGGACAAAAATGTATTTTATTTTGTTTTATTTCTATTTACTGAATTATTTTTATCATTCTGTTTTATTGTGATGTGCACTTTCTGCACTTATTATTATTATTATTTATATTGGAAAACCTCATATATGTTGGGATGTTGCTGCTGTCTGGACACAAACTCTTTTCTCCAATACGGTAACTTTACAGGAGGAGGAAAAAACATGCACACCTCACCTTACTTTAATGTAAGCCTAAGTCTAAGTACATTTGAGCCATGTCGTATGGTCCACTCATCATAATATTTATACACAAGATAAAGGAAGACAGGTACTTTCGAATCATGGCAAAAACTGAAAAATAGAAACAATCACGAAACACTTCGTCTGTGCTAAAGTCTCGGGGATCTTAAAATGGCCAAAATAATTATCTACACTTGTCACGGCTGTCTAGGACTTTCACACTGTGCTGCGTATGTTTGTCTTTCTTTATAATATTTACTATTTTATATGGTCAAGTGATGTCAGGTGACCTTTAAAGGCCAAAGAAGATCTAAGCTGAGATGTATCTCCCCAGAGAAGCTACATTTTTTACATTTTTCATTTTAAAAAGCAGGCGTTACTTTTACTGTTGTATGCATATGTTTGGACATCCTGGTCAAATGATGTTTTGTTAATATTCTAAGCTGAAATAAGTTAGCACACAATTACAGGTTATTTAACCTACTGAAACATATTCTTTAATTTCTTAAAGAAAATTCTTTAATTTAATTTAATTTGTATGGTACATTTTATGTTCAGTTTTTTCAATAAAATCAGCAAATAACTCAACAGTTAATATTTACAACTCTAATATTTGCAGAGAAATGCCCTAGGTAAGCTTCTTTGTTAAAACTTAAGAATGAGTTCATTTATTTTCATTCATGAATATGACTGTATGTATTTGTTTCAGTATCTTTCATCTGTACACTGATTAGAAAGTTGTGTTTATTGTTTAACATGCCTTATGAAAACTCATATTTGCTACTCTATAGCAGGACTATTAGGGCTGGTTTCCCAAATCCAGATGAAGTGTTTATTTTTTTCTATATGTCTTTTTTAATGATCCCACACTGTGTGACAATGAAGTTTAGCCCAAACCTAGACGTAATCCATGTCCACGAAACCAGCTGTCAGCCTAAAGCCTCCTTTCACATGTAAACTCATCTAATTGATCCAATTTGGGATTCTGTCAGCTGAACGCAACCTAGTACATCTTAAATCATTCAATAAATCCAATTACATGTTTAGAGGCGGTACAGAATCCAAACTGGCCCCACTCGAATCATTTAATTGATCCAATTAGGTGCTTTGGGAGTCAGTTGAGTGTAAACTACAAAGGCAGGTCAGTGTCTGTCGCATCAAGCTAAAACAACATCCTCCTCCCCTCAGCAGAAGCCCTGGTGAGCTGACCCCCAGCAAGACGAGGTCAGAGAGGTTGCTGCTGGATATAACCAAATGTTGCCCTCTTGGAAAATTCCTTTGCTGGACTGTAATCCTAATTCCATGATTCATCATTCAGCCCGAAGGCAAGTCTACAAGTGGGATCCTCAGAAATGTTTGGCATGTGAAGGTTTGTTCGTCCACTTACTTATTTGTCGATTGTTTTTAAGAATAGTTTACAGGAACAGGTTGAACGGGTCAAAGATCTGAGGAGGCAGATGCTTGTGATGACTGCAACCCCTCGGATTGGATGTTCTGGGAAAGGTTCTGGGAATGATATTTAATTGGAATTGAACCTTAATAGTATGTGGAGGATCGTCACACTCTGCACTTGATCTACTGAGAGGTTATCGAGGTGTTTCAGAACACTTTTTGGCTGGCATGATTGCTAACAGTGCTATTAGCATGTAGGGTTGCCACCTTTCAGAAATGAAAATAAAGGATGGGGCGTGGTCATGTATGAGTGACGTGTTCAAAATCGCGTCCTGTGTTTAGATTTGGGGGGTGGGGTGACACAGACAGCAGGAGACCACAGACAACATGTGCGACACACGAGTTTATCGGACATTTACGGTAATACGGAACAAAACGTGTTGCGTATTTGAACTGAGTCTGGGGTGGGGGACATTTACGGAAATATGAAACAAATTTACAGACAAATTTACGGACAAATTTACGGACAAATTTACGGAAATATGGAACAAATTTACAGACAATTTACGTAAATACGGAACAAATTTATGGACAAATTTATGGAAATACGGAACAAATTTACGGACAAATTTACGGAAATGCGGAACAAATTTTTGGACAAATTTACGGAAATACGGAACAAATTTACGGACAAATTTACTGAAATACGGAACAAATTCACGGAAATACGGAACAAATTTACGGACAAATTTACTGAAATACGGAACAAATTTACGGAAATACGGAACAAATTTACGGAAATACGGAACACTTTTACGAACAAATTTACGGAAATACGGAACAAATCGCATCCTGTATAGGTTTAATATGGGATGCAAGATTTAATTGCCAAATAAAGGATGATCCCGTATTTTACAGGACGGGTTGCAGCCCTAGCATCATGGTCCATGCCTATGCTCCTCAAAGAATCCAGGAAGCATGGTAGTGGGAGTATTGAGTGCTGAGGGTTCTCATTCTCTTTTAGGCCTGAAGGATCCGAAAACAGAAGGATAACTCCCACCAAACTTCAGTTCCTTGGCTACCTTGGCACTTGGCTCAGGCTGATTTCTTGAAAAGGTACTTTTACTTTGGCTTTTCACTTTTTCGATTTATGGGCTTAGGCTACTCTACACTACTACCTCTGCTGAAGGTAGATTGCATGTGTGAGGTAAACAGGGGCAGTAATGTACCTTAAAAAAGGTAAGCCAATAACCTAATAACATGGGCCTACCTGTAGATGAGCTCGAAAGTAACCAAAGACCCATGTGCTGCGACAAACCAGCCGACTGTCACTCCCACATGCTACATTCAGATCTCAAGCCTCACGTCTGTAAGGGTGGAGGTGCTGGTCTTATAGGCCAAAAAAAAATCAGGCCTGGAGTCGCAGAAGGCATTCTGCAGGCTTTCCACCCAAATCGTTCAGCCCGTCTATGGACAAGCATGTAGGGCAACTTCAATTCTGATCAGTCCCACCAAATATTTCCTTCCAACTTCTGCCTAAATATGAGCACATGCTAACAGTTTGCGGGTAGGCGATGTAGAAGCACATGCACACGGAGACCGAAATATATAAATAAGTATTGTGGATTAGGAGCAGTGGTGGAAGGCCTAGGTCTGCCTGTGACTAGCCCTAGCCGGCTCTCTCTTTCTGCATGGTAATGCTTTCCTCGAGGCCCATGACCCACTTGGTACAAAGCAGCGAAATTACGTCATTTGCAAAAGTGTGTTTTTTTTTCTCCTTGGCCGTTTGTGTATAATTGTCCAAAATGAAAAGAGATTATCGCTCTAGCCCTCTGCAAACAAGTAATGCAGCTTTGGAGTGGAAAGCAAAAGGGGGGTTGGGGGAGGGATAAAAGGGTGGGTGGGTGGGTTGTGGAGGGAGGTGGGGGGGGGGAGAAAAAAGTGATAATTTGCCAAAAAACCTAGAGCGTGGCAGCATGTACTCAGCCTAGGAGCCTAGGTTATTCTGAGGGAAGCCAATCTTTGATCAGCCAAGCTGAAATGACCAAGATAAGTGGCGAGCTACAACTCACGGCAGGACCCGGTGCGCCAGTCTGTTATTGCTATTTCCTCTCTGGTTTCTCGAGAGCGGTAAATAGCTCCTTCACTCCCTCTCTCTCACCCCCCTCACCCCACCCCACAACCTCCCTCTCTCCATTTTCCCTACCTCCGTCTGACCAGCCCTCCCGCAGCCCCCCCTGACCGTCCCCTCCCCTTTATCAGCTCCCCACTTTTTCTTCTTGAGATCTCTGTCACTTTAATCCCGCCAGTCTGTGGCTGGTTAACAAGGAAATCCTGTGTCAATTATCACCAGGCACTTCCTGCTGGGCGAGCGATGGGGAATCAAAGCGTCCTGAGAGCCTTTCGCACCGGAGAGGAGCAGCAGGCCTAATTAAACGGGCCTTGTGTCCCGCTGGCAGCCCCACGGCCCGGGGCCACAGATAGCTCAAGTCGCGATAACCCTGGCCTCTCAACAACGATCCTTCTGATTGGGCGGAACTGGACCGACCTGTTTTTTTTTTTCTTAAGAGCTGACCAAAGAACTTTCGCTAGCCGTCCATCGAGTGTGTTTACTGCGCACAGTGATCTGGCAGCTGTAACAAATCACCATTTGGTAATGATATCCAACACCTTCCTAAACGTGTAGAATGTAAACATGGTGTGAGGAATCAGGATGAATGGGAGATTTTGAAGCCGTAGGAATGTTTGGATGTACTATGCCAAATTCTATTCTTGCAAAACAAAGTGAGGAAAATGAGCTTTTCCATGATATGGGATTTTAAGTGTTCTGGTAATGGGAAAACTCTCAACTTATCTCAACAGTCAGTTTATATTTTCCTCCGTTTTAAACATGTGACATGCGCTCGTCTACAAGGAACTAAAGAAAGCAAACACGATGGAATTTTAGTTTAAAATAGTAATGATTGTTATTAATATTATTTAGGATGGTTGAAGAAGGCTAGGATAAAGTCTTCTATGGGGTTTACCTCTGTTCCCTGGCACCACAGAAGACCAAATGGAGTGATAGATAAAAAATTATATATATAGAGGGATGTCCCACAAAATTCTTAGTCCAACTGTAGTCCCACAAAATTCTTGGTCGAACTCTAGTCCCACAAAATTCTTAGTCCAACTGTAGTCCCACAAAATTCTTAGTCCAAGTGTAGTCCCACAAAATTCTTAGTCCAAGTGTAGTCCCACAAAATTCTTGGTCCAAGTGTAGTCCCACAAAATTCTTGGTCCAACTGTAGTCCCACAAAATTCTTAGTCCAACTGTAGTCCCACAAAATTCTTGGTCGAACTGTAGTCCCACAAAATTCTTGGTCCAACTGTAGTCCCACAAAATTCTTGGTCCAACTGTAGTCCCACAAAATTCTTAGTCCAACTGTAGTCCCACAAAATTCTTGGTCCAACTGTAGTCCCACAAAATTCTTGGTCCAACTGTAGTCCCACAAAATTCTTAGTCCAACTGTAGTCCCACAAAATTCTTGGTCCAACTGTAGTCCCACAAAATTCTTGGTCCAAGTGTAGTCCCACAAAATTCTTGGTCCAACTGTAGTCCCACAAAATTCTTGGTCCAACTGTAGTCCCACAAAATTCTTGGTCCAACTGTAGTCCCACAAAATTCTTGGTCCAACTGTAGTCCCACAAAATTCTTGGTCCAACTGTAGTCCCACAAAATTCTTGGTCCAACTGTAGTCCCACAAAATTCTTGGTCCAACTGTAGTCCCACAAAATTCTTGGTCCAACTGTAGTCCCACAAAATTCTTGGTCCAACTGTAGTCCCACAAAATTCTTGGTCCAAGTGTAGTCCCACAAAATTCTTGGTCGAACTGTAGTCCCACAAAATTCTTGGTCCAACTGTAGTCCCACAAAATTCTCGGTCCAACTGTAGTCCCACATAAGTCCATCCTAAATGACCATAACTTTAAAAAGTTCCGTCTGAATCAAATTGTTTTTATTTTGTTTTTATTTAGGAACACTAAAGCAGCAACCTACATGCAGTGCAAAGTCGTTAAAGGCGGGAGACAGCCTGCGAGGATGTGCTTGATTCATCTCCCTTAAAAAAATACACAATTTGAGAAGAGTGTTTGTGTTTGTTCTACTTATGACAGGCGTTTAGTTTCGCTCCTCTGAAGATACCATAATATTACTCGTTTTTAGCGCGTCTGGTCAAACAGTGTCCTTGGCTTTTTCCCCATTTGAACACCCTCCATAATGTGTGGAGACGGCCTATCTATCTTAAATATTCATTGGCCCTAAGTTATTTTAGACGACTTGAAAACTTTTCTTTGAAGTGTGAAACTCCCTCTCAAATGGAGCCGGGTGTATAGATATGCCTCCGGCAAGCGCTGCCTGTGCAATGTGCTGAAAATGGGAATTCTCAGATATGTTTCAACTGGATGTTTACGGACCTTTGACTCCTGGTTCAAAACGGCTATTTATCGTCTTATCGGCCGGTGGGGTCAGAGCGTGGCCCACCCGCTCTCCTTGTAGTGGCCACTTCACTGAGGACTGTCATTTGCCCAGAAACGGAGTCGCCTGCATAATGTCAGATTATGCTGTCCCCTCGTGTCACCACTCGAGAAGCTCTATTTATGAATCCATGAATCTATTTATGAGCCCATCTGAAAGTTTAAACTGCTGAAATGAATCATTTAAACAGAGCCAACAACCTGCTCGGCTACAGGCTAGCGCCGCTCCTAATGCACTTTAACCACTCACTGTGTGGAGGTGAAATTGAAAAATGGCCGCCGGTAGATGGAATATAACAGGCACTACTTTTACCCATAACTCATAATATGCTACAAAAGGAGCCATGAAAGTAAACACACGGGAGAAAAGTGGGCAGAAACTGGAAACACTTCAAAATAAAAGTATGCAGCCGACAAATTAAAAGTCCTTATTTAGCATGGCTTGCTTTGTAGCATTAGCAGCAGCCGCAGCAAGTTGCTAAAAACCCATAAAACGTCTGGCATGTTGCATTAGTGAGAGACAGACTTCTGTAGGTGTAGCTCAATAAATATTGATCATATCAGTCTAAATGTATCATCAGTTATTGATCCTGGTAACCATTATCTTCCTTCCCAACAGCCCTGCAACCCCTCCGGGTGCAGCTATTCTTATGACGATGAGTAATTTCTATGAATTTGAAAAATATAATGCAAAGTCTGTTGTGTGCATAACTTTTGGCACCCGTTCAGTCCCTATTTGACTGAAATCACAGCCCCTTAACTCTTCTCGAAGCCAGGCTAACAGTCATTTCTGTTCTCGATTTAGGATTTTTAATGCAGCCGACAAATTAAAAGTCCTTCTTTAGCAATGGCTTGCTTTGTAGCATTAGCAGCAGCCGCAGCAAGTTGCTAAAAACCCATAAAACAATACTAACTTTAGCTGTCCGGCTCCGAAATCCGCGAAACACAGGGCCATTCAGACCAAGACACTCAGTGTCTCCCTATAAATAGCCCTTATTCCCTATGCAGCCTACCTAGTCCACCTTTTTTTACATTTCCATATGGAAAGGAGAGTGGACAGGGAAGAGGAGGGAGGGGGGAAAAACCAATTTACCAACAGAGCGACATCATCTGCCGGCGAAATTTATCTCTGACACACCACCCCTCGGTCCACTGTTGACAGTACATGATATTCCATTAATCTGCCTAATGAAAATTTAACCAGTGTTATAAACAAATAATTGGCCATTATCCCCTCAAAGATCCCGAATAAATTACTTGGGTCCTTTTTTTTTTTTTTTGGTCTCCGCCCCCCCCTTCCATCTCCTCTTCCCCTCCTTCACTCGCCCCTCTTTTTTTATCCATTGCAGTGGCAGAGCGAGGGAGAGAGAGAGAAAAGAGCGAGAGACTCTTGATTGATGTTGGAATAAGCGGGCAGGGCTCGCTCCGCCGCTGAGAGTGGGCTTCGGCTAAGCCTGTGATTGACTTAATGAGAGTCTTTGGGGTGAGTAAATGTTCCAAATTGCACAGTCATTAGCTTTCGCGCAGGGCCGTTCTGAAGATACCCCCGGATCTACTGCGCCGGGTCGACTCCTCTTGTACCATTCCGCCTGCAATTACATTTTCATTTAGAGCAAACCTCTGAAGTCCGATAGCCAGCCCCCCTCCCTTTTCATTATGCCGGCCTTTCTTTCTTTCAGTCTTTCTTTCTTTCTAGTCTCCTTTCTTTTCGCTTTTTTCCACACCGCTTTTTTTTTTTTATCTAAATGGTGTGAAATGTCTCTTCATTTAGACCAATTAAAGTTGAAAAAGACAGCGCTGTAATGAATTATCATACAAATTATTTACTTAACGCTGCAATCTCCGCTCCCCCTCCTCCCTCCCCCTGCACATCCACGGGCAAGCCAGATAGGGAGAAGAAGACGGAGATGAAGATGTTGACGAAGAAGAGGAGAAAGCAGGAAGTGAGCTGGTGAGCGTAATGTAAACAGGCTGATGAGAACATATGAACGTCTCGTGTCTTTTTCCAAATACCAGATACTTTGGACCATGTGGGATGGCTGGATTTCAAAGCTGAGCGAAAAAAAAGGAGAAGCTAGAAGACGACGTTGGTCTGCCTTCAGTGCTTAGGAGCCTGAAATAACCAAGATAAAAACAATCAACCGTGACAGGTACACCGGCGGTCAAAGTTTGGGCCCCCTGGTCAAATTACCTACTAAGCTGAAAAGACGTAGCATGGAGCAAACCTGCATATGACATACTGCACATTCGAATACATAAATAACTATAGATCCCATTAATCCCAGAGGGAAAGTCACATGTTGTACTCATGATCAAAAGAACAGTTGCACACATATGGAATCAGCTGACAGGAATAAACTTGGTGGGTAGGTTTAACACTGTGAGGCATGCAAATGATTCAAGCTCGGCTGCACATGTGACGGGCTTCATCGCTGTACCTGACTGACCTAACAGCCACGATAGCGGACATTCAGCAAGCAGTGGTGTCCTCCATGAGTCATCCTGTTAGTGCAGCACCATTGGCAGATGCTGCACCATGCAGGACTACATGCGACCATTACAGCGACTGTCCTTAACACCACGTCACCGTCACCAAAGACTGCAGTGGTGTCGTACCAGACGGTCATGGAGTGAGTCACAATGGCAGTGGGTCATCTTCAGGGACGAGTCCCCCTTTAGTCTTGGTGGAGACGACCAACGAATCCGTGTGTGGAGGCACCGTGGTCAGCACCAAGATGGACGGTTTGATGTAGCATGTCCAGAAGGCCTGGTGTCACTCCACCAACACCCCTACCGCACCATCTACAGGAACTGTGTGAGGATATTCAAGCTGCATGGGATGGATTATCACAGGACACCATTAGGAACCTCTACAGCTCCATGCTGAGACGTCTGGCATGTTGGGTTAGCCCAACACCATACTGAGAGACAGACTTCTGTATGTGTAGCTCAATAAATATTGATCATATCAGTCTAAATGTATCATCAGTTATTGATCCTGGTCACCTTTATCTTCCTTCCCAACAGCACTGCAACCCTTCTGGGTGCAGCTATTCTTATGACGGTGAGTGTAATTTCTATGAATTAGAAAAATATAATGCAAAATCTGTTGTGTGCATAACTTTTGGCACCCTTTCAGTCCCTATTTGACTGAACTCACAGCCCCTTAACTCTTCTCGAAGCCAAGCTAACAGTCATTTCTGTTCTTGATTTAGGATTTTTAATTCCCTGCAGAAGTTTTCTTGCTGAGAAATACACACAGGTAATCCTGAACGCACGTCATGGTTGAGATATAGCCACAGAAGATATTAGATAAGGCATCGGCGCATGTTGAGGCCATTCTTACATTTCTTAAATAAGTTCAAGGTTGGCTTTAATGTATGCTTTTCATTATGGTTCTAGACTGACTGAGTCACATTTGCTTCCAATATTTGCTGATATTTAGGAGGATGCTTTTTTCCCTCTGTTCCCGCAGCATTTGCAGTACCACCGGCCAGCTTTCCCCCTCACCTTAAGTGTCGGGTTGCAGTGCTATTGAGAAGGAAGATACATTTAGACTGATATGATCAATATTTATTGAGCTACACATACAGAAGTCTGTCTCTCAGTATGGCTAATGCTAATGCTACATCATGTTTGCTAATTCAATAATCCATCCCATGCATTTTAAATATTCTCACACAGTTCCTGCAGAAGGTGCGGTAGGGGTGGAGGTGGAGTGACACCAGGCCTTCTGGATATGTGACACGTGACAACAAATCTTAATTTCTTCTCCATTCATCTTTGTTCATCTGAGCACGGTGTCTCCACACACGCATTCGTTGGTCATCTCCACCAAGACAAAAGTGGGACCTTGCTGCTGCCAAGTTTAGGTCCTGTTGGTTGATTCCCTCTGGGTGCAACTGTATGTGCAACTATTCTTTCGATAATGGCGGCAGATAATCACGCCCCCAGACCTCATTTAGCTAGTCTGGAAAGAGTTCCTAGCTGCAATGCAGCTTTGTCTAAGCCGTCAGCCCAGGTAGCCACATAGCTGTGATGTAGCATCATCCAAGTATGCTGGTCCATGCTGCATCATAGCTGGTAAGTCGCAGCCACCCCAAGAAGACTCTTGTCTACTGTCTCACTGGACACGCTACAGCCAGCCGGGAAACATGAACACATAGACACACATGACCCCGAAGCATAATACACATAACATGACATAATAACCTGCACCCCTGCCTAACACCTAGCACGGTGTTCCTTTCATCAAATGCTGGCTCCTGCTTCCTCTGATATGAATAGCCTAGATGCTCAAACAAACATTGGTCCCCAAACTTTTGAACATATATCTTTGTTCTGTCTTGGTGTTTTTTTGTGGCACATATTATATTATATACAGTCATGACCGAAAGTGTTGGCACCCCTGAAATTTTTCCAGAAAATTAAATATTTCTCCCAGAAGCTTGATGCAATTACACGTGTTTTATTATACATGTTTATTTCCTTTGTGTGTGTTGGAACAACATAAGAAAAAACAACACAAAAAACTAATTTGACATAATAATAATAATAATAATAATAATAATAACAATAATAATGGAAATTATTATTGTGTGAGTGAGTGAGTGAGTGATATTCAGTACAAAATTTTAGAACCGCAGGAGTAAAGGGGGTGAAACTGAAATATCATTTCAGTAACGTGTTTCTTTTGGAGAAACCTACTCCGTTTACATTATTATTATTATTATTATTATTATTATTATTATTATTATTATTATTATTATTATTATTATTATTATGTCAAATTAGTTTTTTGTGTTTTTTTTTTCTTGTGTTGTTCCAATACACACAAAGGAAATAAACATGCATAATAAAACACGTGTAATTGCACTATTATTATTATTAATATTATTAATAACAACAACAACAACAACAATAACAATAACAATAACAACAATAACAATAACAATAACAATAACAATAACAATAACAATAATAACAATAACAATAATAGTAATAATGGATTACACATACCCAAGGACACTTTACAATCTAAAAAAAAAAAAAAAAAAACAAACAAAAAATTAATAATAAAGAATGAAAATCTAAGATTTTAACTGAGCTTTGAAGATGGAAAGAGAGGGTGAAGTGCGTATAGATGAAGGTAGAGAGGTCCAGAGTGTCGGGGCAGCAACACTAAACGACCTGCCACCCATAGAGGAAAGCCTGTACCTAGGAACAGCCAGGAGACCAGAGTCAGAAGACCTTAGCTTACGTGATGGAACGTAAGGATGAAGGAGGGCTGACAGATAGGAGGGTGCCATTCCGTGCAGGGTTTCGAAGGTCAGGAGCAGGATTTTATAGTGGATACGCTCTGTAACCGGTAGCCAGTGTAGCTGATGAAGGATGGGGGAGATCATTTCACACAAAACTTCAAAAATGATTCACAAAATGATTGGCTCCTCAACTTGATATGTATAATTGCTATAATTTTCTGGGAGAAATGCTTCATTTTCTGGAAACATCTCAGGGGTGCCAACACTTTTGGCCATGACTGTAAGTCCAGTAACTTACTGGGTGGTGGAAGTGTGTCTGAAGACTGACGGAATATTTGTGTAAAACTAGGTTTATTTGAAGTAGATCTGATGAGGAGGAGGAGAAGGAGGAGGAGGAGGAGGAGGAGGAGGAGGAGAGAGCAGACGAACAGGGGAATATCGGGACTCATTTCAGGAATTTCATTCCAGCACCCACATCTAACCTGCTTTAATTAACGAGAGGCTTTTAAATTAACTCCCTTTAATTGCTAGGCACGTTTTCATCCCGCATGAAGACGGGCCTTGTGGAAGCCACGGGTCTTTGAACACCAGGACAATTTAGGAGTGTTATAGTGGGGACGTCCCGTATCATCTCCTCTGTCCAAGGCCTCAGTGCTTTATTTTCTGTGGGCTGGTTCACACCTCGGGTCAGACGTGATTCTCTCTTCACTGTTCGTGGTCTCATTTGGACACCATCAGTAAACGGAGCAGGTTACACCAAAGGAAACACATTACTGAAATGATGTTTCAGTTTCACCCCCTTTACTCCTGCAGTTCTGAAATTCACATGTGATCTAATAGCAGGGCTTTTCAACCTCTGGGTCACCGGACCACCAGTGGGCCATGAAGCACCCTCTAGTGGTCCGTGGGCCTGAACTCAGCAGGACTCAGGTGGAGGCAGTAGCTTGTAGTGCACCAGAAACGTCATATACAACCACCTTAGTTTTATATTAAGTATGTTAATATAAATACATGTATATTAAACTACATATGCACGAATAAGAACATCACAGTAACGGGGGGTTTCCTGGGGGGCTTGTTTGAATTCAAACATACCAAAAGTGTTTTAACCAAACTCACTCGCTCACTCACTCACTCACTCACTCACTCACTCACTCACCCACTCATTCACTCACTCACTCACTCACTCACTCACTCACTCACTCACTCACTCACCCACTCACTCACTCACTTACTCACTTAGTCACTCACTCACTCACTCACTCACTCACTCACTCACTCTATCCCTCACTCGCTAACTCACTCAGTCATTCAGTCACTCATTCACTCATTCACTCACTCACTCACTCATTCACTGACTCACTCACTCACTCACTCACTCACTCTTTCCCTCACTCACTAACTCACTCAGTCATTCAGTCACTCACTCACTCACTCACTCACTCACTCACTCATTCAGTCACTCACTCACTCACTCACTCACTCATTCAGTCACTCATTTCCTCACCTGCTCGCTCACTCACTCACTCATTCACTCACTCACCCACTCACTCTTTCCCTCACTCAGTCATTCAGTCACTCATTCACTGACTCACTCATTCAGTCACTCACTCACTCACTCACTCACTCGCTCACTAACTCACTAACTCACTCACTCACTCACTCACTCACTCCCTCCCTCACTCACTCACCCACTCACTCACTCACTCACTCACTCACTTACTGATTCACTGACTCACTCACTCACTCACTCACTCTTTCCCTCACTCGCTAACCCACTCAGTCATTCAGTCACTCATTCACTGACTCACTCACTCACTCACTCACTCATTCACTGACTCACTCACTCATTCACTGACTCACTCACTCACACATTCACTCACTCACTCACTCGCTCACTCACTCACTCACTCACTCACTCACTCACTCATTCAGTCACTCATTTCCTCACCTGCTCGCTCACTCACTCATTGCTCACTTACTTACTCACTTACTCGCTCGCTCGCTCATTCACTCACTCAGTCACTTGTTCACGCACTCACTTACGCATTCGTTCACTCACTCGCTCACTCACTTGCTCGCTCATTCACTCACTCACTCAATCCTTTGCTCGCTCACTTACTCCCTTGCTCACTCATTCACTCACTCTTGTTCTTCTAACTTGCTAAATCCTACTGGGTTGCAGGGGGCTATCCCAGCTCTCAAAGGGTGGAAAGCAGGACACACCCCGGACAGGCCCTCAGTAGACTGCAGTTTAGCCAAACTTCCTGGAGGAGTTGTATTAATTGTATTCCGCCTCCTGCATATGCTAACTGCACCTCAGCTCTGCACCTCATGTTCTTAATAACTGCGCTGGAGAAGGAGCCTGTGTTTCGCTATACTGTACCGCCCTGTATGGGTATAATGACAGTTGAACTGAATTGACTTGAACTACATTTCTGAAAGTTGAGAATTTAACTTCTGCTACTCTATTCTTGTTCTGTACACCACCAGTCAAACGTTAAGACAAACCCAGCTAAATGGATCTTAAAGACTCTACAGGCTTAACAGCTCCAACTGATGAGAGTCTGAACCGGTCCATATCCTGATACACCACATCTACTCCTGATGTACACAGTATGATACTCCTCCATATCTCCACCTCTAATATATATTTAGTGGTGTAAAAACTTTGATCTCTTTTTCTGCACAGTGTAAAAGCTCTAGCTCTCCTTTCAGCTTAGTGAATATTCATGATGGACCGACCAATAGAATCACTCCAAACCTGCTTAGACATAAACCTTGTTCTATCAGCTCCACTGCAGGTTAAGAAAGCTGGTTCCTCCTCCAGTAGAGCTCCATTCTGGAGGGTTTTAAGGTGGACGGTATAATTCCATGAGTGCTGTTTTATAGGTTGGTGTCTTCACATTTCCACAGTAAAGCAATGAGATAAACATAAGGAGAGCCTTCTGTGAGTAGCCGGTTTAGTTAAAATATTTCAGATGGCTAAGACATCAAGAGACATATTAATCCACTGTTGATCCCCAAGCATCTAAAACTGCTTCGCTCAAAAACCGTCAGAAATCTTAATTATACTGTGATATAGGTTTTTGGCCGTACCACACACGGTGACTCCCAAACACTGCTGCTTCATGTTTTACACACTGACCCAAATGATTTACGACCGGACTCCTTCACACCATTTACTCTTTTCAAGGAGAAAAAAGATGTATAATAATAAACTCAGGCAAGCGCAGCGCTGTAAAAGGCCCAGGAGGTGTCAAAGTGTTGTTGGTCCTTCAGGGCAATAACCTTAAGTGCCGCACGATTTGCACTAATCTCCACAAAATCAGCCCCTGTGCCTAAAGTGGACCTTCCGCTCCTGCCTCTGTTCAGCGTCAGCCTGGATTCCTTCTGACAGCTACAAAACGCCAGTGCCAAATGGCTCCTGTGCTGAACCCCAAGCTCTGGAACGTCACTAGCAGGTGAAAGCAGCGCCTTGGGTCCCTTCACAGCCAGTCTAACAGTGGTTAATGGTGAAAAATGGTTTTTAATGACAGCGATAAATCAAAATGGACAGGAAGAGCATGGCGCTGACGTAGAGTATGCTTTCTTGGGGGGGTCATGGATAACAAGCTTTAGAGGAAAACGGATTTCTGGCTCATTTCTTTTAACCCCTTATTATTCTATTATTCTAAATAATATCCTGAAACATATCATTCAGGGACCATTATGTATTATTTAGGAAGCACTGTGAGACCTATAGAGTGGCATGCAAAAGTTTGGGCACCCCAAACTTTGGGTCAAAATATTTGTTATTGTAAACAGTTAATCAAGATGAAGATGAAATGATATCCGGAGGTCATAAATGTCATGAAGCAACCAAAGGGGGCGTTAATTAACATATGGACAAGACCATACAGACTGACAGACAGACAGACAGACAGACAGACAGACAGACAGACAGACAGACAGACAGACAGACAGACGGACAGACGGACGGACGGACAGAAAGACAGACAGACAGACAGACAGACAGACAGACAGACAGACAGTAAGACAGACAGACAGACAGACAGACAGACAGACAGACAGTAAGACAGACAGACAGACAGACAGACAGACAGACAGACAGACAGTAAGACAGACAGACAGACAGACAGACACACAGACAGACAGACAGACAGAAAGACAGACAGACAGACATGTGACAAGCACTCACTTTGGCAGGTATCACAGCTTGTAAACGCTTTTTGATGCCAGCCAAGATTCATTCTAATTCTAAATTCATTTTTGAGAGTGAATTGTCATCTATCCTTTCTTTTAAAAGTCTTCCAGTTCTGGGAGATTCCTGGGCCATCTTGCATGCACTGCTCTTTTGAAGTCTATCCACAGTTTTTCAATGATGCACAGATTAGGGGACTGTGAGGGCCTTCCCATGAATATTCTGTTGTGGATTTGGTGGTGTGTTTAGGATCATTGTCCATTTGTTATCTTCTTGGGTTCATAATTTTGCAAGGCACTCTTTTTCTTTTTGCACTCTGATAAGATCATTTCATCTTTAACTTGCTCACAGTAACAGTAATTTTGACCAGGGTAGCCAATTAGGATATAATTACCTTAATGACTTTAGGATATAAAAAAATATCTAAATGTATTAAAAAAAAAAATCTAAATATATTAAATGTCTAAACTTTGTATCATTTCGAAAATCATTTGTCATCATCGTCATTACTACTGTTGCACATATTGTAGCAACACTTATGCTGTTGTTATGTCCTGGTTGAAACAAAAGAGTTAAAATCTTAAAATACACTCATCATTAAAAGAATAGCTGCACCCAGAAGGAGGTGTGGGATTGCAGGGCTGTGGGGAAGGAAGATAAAGGTGACCAGGATCAATAACTGATGATACATTTAGACTGATATGATCAACATTTATTGAGCTACACATAAAAAAGTGTTTGCTAACGCAACATGGCAGACGTCTCGGTATGGAGCTGTAGAGGTTCCTAATGGAGACCTGTGATAATCCATCCCATGCATCTTGAATAATCTCACACAGTTCCTGCAGATGGTGCGGGTGGAGGTGGAGTGACTCCAGGCCTTCTGGACATATGACAACAAACCGTTTTTGGTGGTCGGAACCATCTTGGTTCCGACCACGGTGCCTTCACTTGCAGATTAGTTGTTCGTCGCCATTAGGAGAAACACAGGACTTGTGACTGTAGACGACCCGATGCCATTCTGAGTCACTCCATGACAGTCTGGCACGACACCATTGCAGTCTTTGGTGAAGTTGATGTGGTGTTCTGGTGCTGGCACTAACAGGATGACTCATGGAGGCATCACTGTTCACTGAATATCTGCAATCGGGGCTGTTGGGTCAGTCAGGTACGGAGATAAGGCTCATCCTTGAACTTGAATTATGAAGGATGAATCAGCTATGATGTGGCGTAGGCAAGGACGAGCCTTATCGCTGTACCTCACAGACCCAACAGCCACGACTGCAGACATTCAGCGAGCAGTGGTGCCCTCTATGAGTCATCCGTGCCAGCACCATTGGCAGATGGCTGCACAATGCAGGACTACATGCACACAGACCGTTACAGCGACTGCCCTTAACACCAGGTCAACATCACTAAAGACTGTAATGGTATCGTGCCAGACTGTCATGGAGTGACTCAGAATGGCAGCGGGTCTTCTTCAGTGACGAGTCCTGCTTTAGTCTTGGTGGAGACGACCAACTATGAGTGGAGCTCAGATTAAAAGATAACCATGCTTTCTGCTTCATTGCTTACACAAAACGAAGTAGACGGTTACATTGGTCTTGCTTGTGAAGTGGATGTCTGTACAGGTCTTCCTGCACAAGTGCCTCGTAATCTACGCCTACTACAACCTTAAGCGGCGGCTAATTCAATTATTGACTTGCATAATTGCTTGCCGATTAGAAGCACCACTCATTTGACTGTGTTTTTCGGGGTCACTCTGAGAGGCTAACCAACATCCACTCCACCAGACATGTGTTTGCGCACTGGTTTGCCGAGGCGTCTGAGAGAGGACTCGACAGCAATGTACATAAGGCAGTCGAGGCAGATGTATGCTAAGGCAGATGTATGCTAATTGTAAGCTGCATGTGGACATCTGAGCCCTAAACAAACAGCAACCGCGCGACACCGCTATCTGCTTGAAGAGCTTGCTAGGATCAAACCCCTCCCCAGCCCTCCTGTCATTCAGCTGGAGAGCAGCTTCGTCTTTATCAGCAGGCCTGAAGATCAGAAAACCAGGCAAATCAGAAGCTGAACACCGTGTCTAGCATCCGACGAAGACTTTTCTGCTGCTGGAGAAGACATTTAGCATGCAAACCTTCGCTCGGCTCCCAAATGGTGCAACCGGCAAAGCTTTCCATGTTCCCAATCACCCAGAATGATGTTAGCCAATGCGGGAATCGCATAGCTGATATAACCGAGCTGGCAGTTAGCGTGTTGAGCTGTCTACTTTGCTATGGTGGACGTTTGGAAATGTTTACCAGCCAGCTCTCACCCTCCTAGGTATGTAGCATTAGGTGAATTGGGGGTGGCCTAGCTAGTAGGTGGGAAATCGCCACAGCAGTTGTCCACTGACTGTGCCATTGCTGAAGTTTGGAAAAGAGGCAGTGCTGCTTCACATGCCTCAAAGAAAGAAACTCAGGTAGCCTTCACCCTCCCAGCCAGGCAGCATTATTTGAAAAGCGAGTGGCCTAGCTAGTAGGCAGTGGCCACGACAAAATGTAGACGAACAACTGAGGAGAAAAAGGAGAGGTCATTTGTAGAACGTCAATCGATAATACTGCTGCCTTGGCTGCACTGACCGTGTTGAACTGTCCACTGACTTAACCTTGACTGAAGTTTGGAAAAGATGTGGTGGTGCTTCACATGCCTGCTAACCTTTAGCCTCTTAGCTAGGTAGCACTATGTAATATTGGGGACCCAGCTACCAGGAGGGACATGCCCAAGACAAAACGGAGAAGAGAAATCGTGGGTGATTGTAGAATGTCAGCGTATAGCACTACTGCTTTGCCTGCACTGACCTCTGAAGGGCTGGCCCTCCATGTAACAGCACTGAAGACCCAAATTTGAGAAAGTGCTGAATGTTAGCATTGCCCAGGTTTGACTTTTACATGACTTTCTCAGTCTTGTTTTGGTCTAATTTACTAAATTGCTACTTAGAAGAGCAGTGTGGAACCTCTAGTGGTGAGGTGGTGTAGAACCATATGACTGTACACCTCCATACACATGCAGATTCAGCTACTTCCTTCACTCTGTGGTCTTCGACCACGCCCACATGCTCAGTCACTCCTTTTAGCCAATCATCAACATCTGCTCTGGAGCGTTTTCCACACATAGAACGAGACATTCACTGCACTGTAGCACCCCTTCCCAATCTATGGATCCCGTCACTCACACCCCGCAGGTATTGATAGCCCCATCATCCTCGTGCAGCGCCATCTGCAGGAGCCTGAAGTTACTACAGCCTTGAACACACAAGACGACTCATGTTGTATCTGGGGATCTTTGTTTTGTAATTTATATTCCATTTCTGCTAATAGATGCCCTCTTGATCTTAGCACTGTCATGAAATCTATTCTTTATAACAGTGATGCAACCTTCCATAGCAAATATGCTAGCAGTCCTGCTAGCAACACGCCCATCTGATACACTCATCACACACTAGAAACACCAAGTAACTCATCAAATGTGCTTACTTGCCTCATATTAGCGAACAAGCTCGCAAATCAATTTGAAAGTACGACAAGGAGCCTGAATGAAGGAGGCCGGAACCATTAATTACAAGTGGAACAGGTCCTCCTTCTTTCAGCGAGAGGTGGAAAAATCATGGGCCTTTGTTGAGGAAAGCCCAGGAGCCAGGCTTTCATTAGCCTACACGCCATGGCCCAAAAAAAAAAAAAAAAAAACGAAAAAAAAGAAAAATTAAACCAAAAAAAGAGAGAGAGAGTAATTCATCTTTACTGTGATTTTCTCTCAATGGAGGGAGAAAGAGAAAGAAAGGGATCAACCTCAGGATGCTATTTATGGAGATTTGCAGAAGTGGATTAGCACTTATCTACAGCATGTCTCCAGTGGTCCCTCTGCCCATGACGGGGGAACATTCGCCCCCACCCCCCAAAAAGAAGGCTATGAAAAGAGAAAGATGAGCAGGCGAGGGAGATGTATCGATATATGCCAAGCGTGTGTGGTGGGAAGTGTCTCTCTCTCTTTCTCTCTCTCTCTTTCTCTCTCTCACTGTCTCTCTCTCTCTCTCTCTCTCTGTCTTTTTCTCTCTCACTGTCTCCCTCTCTCTCTTATTCTCTCTCACTGTCTCTCTCTCTCTCTCTCTTTCTCTCTCACTGTCTCTATGTCTCTCTCTTTTTCCCTCTTATTCGCTTTATTTCTCACCCGCACTCTTTTCTTCTCTCTCACTCTCTCTCTATCTTTCTATCTCTCTCTTTTTCGCTCTTTCTCTCTCTCTCTTTTTCTCTCTTATTCTTTTTATCTCTCTAATTCTTATTCTTTCTCTTTCTCTCACTCTCTGTTTCTCTCCCTCTGTTTCTTTCTCTTTCTCTCCCTCTCTTCCTTTCTCTTTCTCTCACTCTGTTTCTCTCACTCTCTGTTTCTTTCTCTCTCTCTCTCTCTCCCTCCCTCTCTTTCTCTCTCTCTCTCTTTCACTCTCTCTCTCTCTCTCTCACTCTTTCTCTCTATCTCTCTTTTATTATTTTTTTACTTTTCTGTCATATTAAAAGCATTTTTGGGCCCTCGCTCTCCCCCCACCTCCTTGCCTCCCCGAACATCTCTGCTGAAATGTGGCTGTCCCTAGATGAGTGGCTGCTTTTGTCCTGGCCTGTGAGTCTCTCTCTCTCTCCCTCTCTCTCTCTCTCTCTCCCTCTCTCTCTTTTCCGATGCTGGAGCTGCTCTCTGGATTAGCCTAGTGCAGATTTATTTAATGCATCCTCGTGGAGTATTATTGTGGTGAGAAAAAAAGGGGGGAAATCTATTTTGGGAGAAATGCAGGGCTTGCCAAGCTCTAAGCCTGGTAATATATGCCTGCTACAGTTTAAAAGAGCAGGTTCAGGAGCCCCTCTTTATGTCGGGATCATATGGATCATACGGAGACATTCAATATGAAAATATCGGCGGCGGCTGATAGGACACTTAGCACAGGCCCGCTACCCATCCCCACCCCATCAGCCCCCTCGCCTATTTCTCCAAATCTCTCCCTCTCTCTTTCTGTCTTTCTCCGTGTCACTCTCTCCCTTTCTCCACATCTTGTTTGTCCTGACTGTTTAAATATTTGACGTCCTGCAAATGTTTGCGATATTCACTAGATAAGATACAGAGCGCGCGCGAAGCAGCCCGTATTTAAGAAGCCCGGCTTAAGGGCCCCGACAAAGGCCGAGGAGAGAAAAGAAAAGAGCAGAGCGCGTCCGCTTTGAAGGCACGGATTGCCAGAAGAAAGAAAAAAAAAATGACCCCATAGAGGAATAATGCATCTCATTAAAAATGCTAAGTATTTGGTAGTTGCTAGGCTATCGAAGCATTTAGCTTATCTCTGCAGCAGTCGCTCAAATGAGGCCTGTTCGCCTGAGACCAGGACCAACTTAAAGCATATACGGGAAGCCTGCAAGTGAGCCGCCATGCGGGTAAAGCAAAACAGAGGAATCAATAAAACAAACAAACAAACAAAAACAAAAGGAAGTTGCAGTGAAGGAGGGGAGCGGGATAGCAAGCCATGCCTCCCCCCCCACCCCCCTTAACTACAACTCCCATGATGCCTCAGGCTAAGGCTTTGGGCCCATTCTTCACACAGTGTAATGTGGGCACGGTGACAGGCGGCCAGACAATAGAGAGAGGAGCTGGTGGGGGAGCGAGGGAGAGGGAGAGAGAGAGAGAGAGGGAGAGGGAGAGAGAGAGACGGACAAAGGCGAAAGACATGGGGCTTTGCACAGAAGACACGCTAAAACCCGATGGCTTTATCAGAAGTGTGAAAGACGGGGGCCAGACATCAAACGTGATTTCCCCCCAGCGTGACAGGAGTGCTCTTCAAACAGGGTGCAGAAAAAGAGGAACTGTTCGAGCCCACCTCGCTCACCGCAAAACATGTGGAGGGGGACGCTGGGTGCCGCCAATGGCGGCCATCATTATATAAACAGGCTTGTTCTTCAGCAGAAAGAAGCTGCCGGTGCTTGTAATGTAGACGAGGGTCCACCACCGGGTGAAAGTCAAGGCGGTGCGGAGTAACTTAAAGGGGGATCTCGCTCCGTTGTCATGTCATCTGACTTATGAAAGGGTTAAATCATAAAGCTGTTCAGACTGGTTTAATGTGAATAGCTCTGTTCTAGAGAAAGTTGGTGGTGTTGGGGAAGGAACCAGACGTCTATCTCTAAAAGCTCCCTCACAGAAGGTTATGGCATGAAGTGATTATGAATATCGTCGCTGTCCAAAGAAAAACAATTATCTCCAAAATAGCAACTTTACAGGAGAGGCCAAAAACCTTAATGAACTTTAATGTAAGTCAATGGAACCAGACATCTTTCCGAATAGTTTTGGACCATTTAAGTTGGTCCATTCATCGTGAGATTCTCGCTCAGTGTAAACAGCAGCTGATGGGTTCAAATGATGCATAAAAGTAAAAATGGACAAATATGGAGATACATGTTTTTCATTGGACAGCGACGATATGCTGCCTGTAAAATATCTAATACCTGTGAATTTATTTTTAGGATGGCTTCATGATGGAGGGATACATGGTGTTGTAGAGCAAAATAGTCCCCACTCACCCCCCTAAAAAAAAAAAATATATATATATATATATATGACTGATATGTCAATATTTATCTCCCAGTATGGCCTCACTAATGCAACATGCCAGAGGTTCCTAATGGTGTCCTGTGATAATCCATCCCATGCAGCTTGAATATCCTCACACAGTTCCTGCAGATGGTGCAGTAGATGTGGATGTGGAGTGACACCAGACCACAGTGCCTCCATACACGGATTCGTTGGGCGTCTCCACCAAGACAAATGCGTAACTCATCACTGAAGAAGACCCGATTCCATTCTGAATGACTCCATGACAACCTAGCATGACACCATTGCAGTGCTGGCGAGGTTGACGTGGTGTTAAGGTCAGTCATGGTAACGGTCTGTGTGCATGGAGTTCTGCATGGCACATCCGTATGCCAATGGTGCTGCACTAACAGGATGACTCAAGGAGGACATCACTGCTCACTGAATGTCCACTATTGTGGCTGTTGGGTCAGTCAGGTACAGCGATAAGACCTGTCCTTGACTTTGTCATGTGCAGCTGAGCGTGAAACTTAAATCATTGGCATGTCTCACAACGTCAAACCTTCCCACCAAGTTTCACTCCTGTCGGTTGATTCCTTCTGGGTGCAGATGAATGGAGAACAGACTGGGGTCATTAGACTTCGGGACATGGACACCAAGAAGTAACTCATGCACTGCTATTGTTTCTACACCCTGTTGGAAAACCAGTGTACAGTTTTCCGGAGTGCTTATGATGAGAGTTTGGATTTGATCACTCTGTCTATCCTCTCTTTTGAATAGAACTGCACGAATATGATTTGTTAATTCTCATTGTGATATTGGCCTTATTATGAATCTGTAATTAACCTATATAACCCATATACAGTAATTATGCTCTATAACCCACTGTCGTTCATTTTGATCAGAATGCCACAGGCCAAGATGCATGGTTGATGCACTGTGACGCTTGCCATGCTCAAATAATAAGATGCATATGACAATAATATGAGGTTTGGCGGTACCATGCAGGTCTGAACAGACTGGGGTCATTAGCAAGGTCACTTGGCTGGACTTCGGTGCACGGACACCAAGAAGTAACTCATGCACTGCTATTGTTTCTACGGCCTGTTGGAAAACCACAGTGCACAGTTTTCCCGAGAGCTTATGGTGAGAGTTTGGATTTGATTGCTCTGTTTAGAATGATGGACGTGACATACTGACCCGGGAGAGCGGCCAGCCTTCAGGGTTTGGGAAGGAATAGCTTGAATAGTTGTACCGTGCCACGCATTATTATCCAAAACAAAAGGTATCCTGAGAGCAATATCCACTATCATCAGGACCTCATCCTTAAAAACACAAGGGCTCTAAGTATCCCTCATTATACCAGCTTTAATTCTTCAGACTTCAAGGGAACCTCGGGCCTTGTCCAAATATCTGCGCTCAGGCTAGGAAGCACACGGAGTTCAAACAATTAGTCAGTGATTATTATTACTACTGTTGTTATTACTAGTCCCTCTAGCCGGGCTGTTATGGTAACCCCAGCCACGGCCCATAATGCTAATCCTCACCCTTTCTTTAACCCCAACCTTTACACTTTTAATCAACATCATATTGCGCCAAAATATTGACGTGTTATTCCTCGTCTTGTTCCACGGAATTTTCTGCGCTGGGAACGGGGCCACTGGGGCTGTTTTGCTGTCCGGCGAAGTCTTCTCTCTTTTTCCCCTCCCTCCCTTTTGTATCATTTTTACTCCGTCTAGAACGTCTTCGTCTGTGAGGAGACTCCCAGGGACATTAGGGTTGGCGTAAATTAGCGAGAACAAAGGCCGCGGTCGCGGATGGGTTGTTGTTGGGCGTGTGGCTTCGTCTGCTATGGAAGTCTGTCTTGAGCATCACTACCGTCTTTTTACCGTCTGGCTCTTAAAAACCTGCGGTGCGGAACCCAATATTCCACTCTAACAAAGCCAGAAAGGGCAGCGTCCGCACCCGCATTTATTTATGGCAGCCAGAAGAGAGGAACTCCTGCCTTTTCCATTCCTTCCTTTTGCCATATTTGACTACAACTGAACAATATATCATTCGTTAATTCTCATGGTGAGAATATTGGCAGTATTATGATGCTGTTATTAACCAATATCATTAAACTGTCAGTAGTTACGATCGCAACGCTACAGGCCAAGATATACTGTAGATATGTACAAGATATGTACTGTACACACAGCGGACAAAAAAATTGAGTCACCTGGGACTGATGCTTACCTAATAGCTGTTATATGATTTGGCATGGACTGGACAAGTGTCTAGGCCGCATCATGTTCAGACACTCTTACATCAAAGGTGTTGTTGGGCCAGATTTGGTGGACGCCTTCCCTGGCCCAATTCCAAGGAGGATGGCATTGTAGCCACTGCTGGTAGACCTGTATGAAGGTACGGTTATATACACCTGCAGATTCAGACACTTCCTCCACACTATGGTCTCTGTCAACGCCCAAATGCTCAGTCACTCCTTTTAGCCAATCATTAACATCTGCTCTGGAGCGTTTTCCACACATGGAATGAGACACTCACTGCACTGTAGCACCTCTTCTCAATCTATGGATCTCGTTATTCACCCCACATGTATATAGCGCCATCTGCAGGAGCCTGAAGTAACACCTTAAACATGCAAGGTGACTCATTTTAGGTCCAGGGAGCTTCAATAAATGAAGTTTTTTCACAGCATTTTTTTTTTATGAGACACATGTATATTAAGACCATCATTACACATTATTAGATTACCAAATACACATAAGTCAGGTGAGATGTTCAGTCCCACCCATCTGTAACTCCATTATAATATTCCCATATAGGATTTCTAATTGTATATTCACCACATTAGAACCTGGATAACGGCATTTGTTCCTATTTTGATTCTTTTGTCTATTGTTTCTCAATTAAAGCATCAGCTAAATACATAAATGCGATATTAAAAACCTATTTTCATAACCCAGCCGTTTGCTTTTTGGAGGAATAGTTTGCATATACCCCAACATACCACAATATATCATATCACAGTGCTCAGTATTTCGGTCTTTAAATGCCACAGTGGAATGCTACTATGGCTAAAGTGTCGTGGTATTGTAATATGGTGAAGGCTGTATTCATTTCCATCCCTTATTATCATGATATGGCGTTTGCCCTTAAGACAGCAATGCTAAAGGGTTGCTAAAGGAGTTGTTAGCATTTAGCACCATACTGGCTAATATTGCTGTACCAATATTTCAGAAGAAATTTTTCAATCACATATTTTTGGTGTGTTGACTAAATCTCATTTGCTGACACATGAAGGCAAGTACCGGACAAACCAATCCAGACAGAGGGTCCGCTCAGGCATTTCTGATATATATATGTGATGTGGTGTTCCGCAGCCCCATATTCGACCCACCCGCCTTTTACCACGGAGCACAGCGTCTGAGGGGAAGTTTACGGCTGACAATAGACGCGAACTGGACGGCGAGATAAAGACAAAGCGCAAAGGCACGGCGACGGGCAGACACCGCAGGGAAGAGGACAAAGATATTTCCTATGCAAAGCTTGCACACAATGTCATGTGTGATAGCGGCGGATGTTGTCCAAGTCACACGCAGAGGGGGGTTCTGGGGGCCGGGGGGCGCAAGGGGGTGCTGGGAAGTGGTGGGGGGGTGTCGCCGAATCGAGGCCGATTGGAGCTCCTCGCTTTTGATTCTGTTGATCCAGGATCTCGGCGTATCCCGGGCGACACAAAGCAGATCTGGGCTTTGGGGTAATCTCATTACGAAACTCTAACCAGCAGATGAAAAAGCAGGAGAGAGAAGGGAAAGAGGGAAAAGGAGGAGGGGGTGGGGGGGCGCAGGCCTCGCCATGCCAAAGCGGTGGCTCACGGAGGCAGGTGTAATGTTACCAAATTAGCCTCTAAACGGTAAAAAGGAGATTATTGCAAATGGGCCGGCTAGCCAGCACATGCAGCCCCCGGAGGACAGCCCAATTTAGAGACGCTGAGGACTCCCGGAGGGCTTCGGGCCATAGAGAGGAAGACACAACGGAACAGGCAGGGATTGGGCGGAAAAGGCCTTGAACAATGGCGCTCAGCACAGCTATTGATGTGCAGGAGTGTTTGTGGACAAACAAGCACAGCAGTTTATTCATGATTGCAATGGAGTTGCACCATTTACCTCGATACGAAATGCACTGGCCGTCAAAATTTTGAGGACACCTTGGCTCCTGTCCAAGTATTCAATCCCTGCAATGGTTATGTGACCACACTGTACTCCAGTTCTGCTACATAGCATTGACATAACCCGGCCATATGCATGTTTTGTCCCTGTAGGGACAAGCAATGAATCGACACGGTCATAGCAGAATATTGGGTCCTTGTTTCTACACTCGCTGTCCATTTTATCAACTCCACTGACCCTATAGAAGGACTCTGTATTGTTACAGGTCCAGACAGTAGTCCATCATTTTCTCTGTATACTCTATTACCCTGTTCTCCAGTGGTCTGGACCCCCACAGGACCACCACAGAGCAGGTATTATGTGGGTGGTGGATCATTCTCAGCACTGCAGTGACACTGGCGTAATGTGTTACCAGTCTGTTGTGTAAGTGCCCTGCTTGCTAATGCTACTTGCTAATGCTAATCACTTATGTTAAAGGGTATGCTAGAGGGCCACTCTCATGTAAGCTTTTAAAGTCTAAGAGACAAACATATGAGCTCACACATTCATTCTTGACTCTCATAATGGCATAATTAGCAAATCAGCTTCATATTAATTAGCACATAGTTCATAAAATGGAAAGGTTGGACCTACATGCTAATGCTAATCATTCAAACGTTCATTCAAAAAGCTAGAAAGTGATTGAGCAAGTTAATGGACCACCTTAATTTAAACTCCCCACGTCTAGGAGACTCTCATGTAGGCCCACACTTCAGTTTCTAGCATAGCGAAACTAGCATATTCCAGCAATGATGGTCACCAGCAACGATGCTGGTATGCTGGTCAGCACCAATGGAAGTTGATGGGTCAATCACCACGAAAATCAGCATATCAGTCCTGTCCAATGAAAAACAAGTATTTCCATTTTTCAATTTTTCTTTTATGCCTCATTTGAACAAAGCAGCTGCTGTTTACACTGAGTGAAAAGTTCATGACGAATGGAACAACAGAAACGGTGGTTACTGTAAATACACAGTGGTTATCTCTGCAACACGTTATGTAGATGTCTTGGACCTGTTATCAAAACTGTTATTTCTCTACTTGTGGTAATAATTTTGGTTAATATTAATATTAATTTCAATTTTAAAATTAAAATGTGTTTTAAATTAATAATCTGACTAATTGCAGATACATGCAAATGAGGTCTGCTAGGAGTGGCTGTTCGATATTGACTATTATTCAAAAAGCAGTCCAGGCTGAAACACTGTAAAGTTGCTGTAGGCCAAGTAGGTTGATATTCACTCCTCATCAATAGAATAGCTGCACCCAGAAGGAGGTGTGGGATTGCCAGGAATGATAACTGATAATGAATTCTGATGATAATGAATTCTGATGAATTCTCCATGTTTGCTAATCCATATGCTGGACATCTTAGTATGGAACTCCAGAGGTTCCTACTGGTGTCCTGTGATAATCCATTCCATGCAGCTTGAATAGCCTCATGCAGTTCCTGCAGATGGTGCATTAAGGGTGGCGGTGGAGAGACACCAGGCCGTCTGGACGTGTGACGTGGTTCAACAAACCGTTTCATCTACACACACGGATTCGTTGGTCGTCTCCACCCAGACAAAAGCAGGACTCGTCACTGAGGATGACCCACTGCCATTCTAAGTTACTCCAAATGACAGTTTGGCGCAACACCAATGTAGTCTTTGGCAACACTGCTGTGGTGTTAAGGGCGGTCGCTGTAACAGTCTGTGTGCATGTAGTCTTGGCACCAATGGTGCTGGAACTAACAGCATGACTCAAGGAGGATGCGTACAGCGATAAGGCCTTGTCCTTGCCTGTCTGTGAAAAATTTGGATCATTCGTATGTCTCACTGGTTGACTTTTGGGTGAGATGAGAACGTGTACTTTAAAAGTTTAACAGTGTTTACATACAGGGGTTGGACAATGAAACTGAAACACCTGGTTTTAGACCACAGTCATTTATTAGTATGGTGTAGGGCCTCCTTCTGCGGCCAATACAGCGTCAGTTCGTCTTGGGAATGACATATACGAGTCCTGCACAGTGGTCAGAGGGATTTTAAGCCATTCTTCTTGCAGGATAGTGGCCAGGTCACTACATGATGCTGGTGGAGGTTCGTCCTTCTTGGTGGTATGCTGACATTACCCTGGATACCGTGGCTCTTGATACATCACAAAGACTTGCCGTCTTGGTCACAGATGCGCCAGCAAGACGTGCACCAACAGTTTGTCCTCTTTTGAACTCTGGTATGTCCCATAATGCTGTGTGCATTGCAATATCTTGAGCAGAACTGTGTTCTTACCTGCTAACTGAACCTTCACACTCTGCTCTTACTGGTGCAATGTGCAATTAATGAAGATTGGCCACCAGGCTGGTCCAAATTAGCCATGAGACCTCCCACACTAAAATGACAGGTTTCAGTTTCATTGTCCAACCCTTGTACCACACCAAAGTCTCTTATCTACACATTCAGTTGCTCTTAAACAAATCTTTCCTTCACTAATATGACTGTATGAAGCTACTATGAAATCATGACTTTAATTATACCGTATTAACTGAGACCTGAGACCCTAACGTTATGTTCATTGTCTTGTTTTTTGACACCCCTGAGTGCTTAGCCTGTAGCATTAGCAAGTACCGCCAAGCCACCCCGACAGCTCGCTAACCGCCTCCCTCCTAGCAAGAAGCCCTTTTAGGGTGGTTTATAAAAGGCAGTAATAATGTTTAAGTCGCTCTAAGAGACGAGGAGCGTGTGTGTGTGTGTGCAAGTCGTGTCAGTAGAGCACTGTCATGGCGAGAGCGGAGCGCCGTGCCACATATGGCAACAATCTGCCTCGCTAATCCGGCCAGAGATTAGACGAGTTTGGGTTCAGACTCCCCGGATCCCATGCACTCCATCAAGGCCTCTACACGCCATCTTTCACCGGGAGGACGTAGGCAGCTAGCTGCAGAGCTAGCTGACAGGATCATTCACCAGGAACACGGGTTCAGCCTCCAGCGGTGTCGTCTCTCGGCTAGTGGTTAGTCTGAGATTATGAGTAACAACTATTGTTGATGCTCCTGGAGGGCTGGAACCAGCAGGGGGATGGCTGAAAACATGATCCTTAGAGCACATGAGTGAATCATTACCCGTCTAGAGGCTCATTTCTCTTCACCTGACTGGAGACGAGTGCAAGTCCAGCGCCTGGCAGAAATGATTAAGGAGCTAGTCGTTTGTAGGTGACCACTGATTCAGAGGCCTAATTTTATTATCATCGTTATTATATTTTTACACCCTAAATGAAGAAGATGTGCTGTGGGTTTTCTTTAAGGGTTGATATACACTAGGGGGCGCTCATCCATTTAGGCAAATTAGCACACTGATCACGAACAGGCCGTGACAGACCCAAAACAGCATGCCCTGAAAACTGCAGTGTAAGGACAATAGCTGCTTACGCTAAGTAGATGGGTTTCAGAGAAGCTAGCAGAGGGGGATGTCCACTGTGGTGGGCATAGGAACCGGACCATGTGGCTAAAAGCTACATCAAAAGCTATTACACTAAATAGTGATAAGTAGATTGCTTGACACTTATTAATTCTGACATGAGGCTTTGAATGAAATATGTCTTTTCAAATTCAATTACTCAAACATCTGAAGACACATTAATGGTCTATTACTAATGAGATCTCAATCGGCTAACAAATAAACTAGCCAGAACTGTGTTTCCCAAAAGCGCTGTTGAGCAACAACTGTTTTGATTGTTCGAAATTATAGGTGGTAGTTGTTTAATGGCAGTTTCGGGAAACCTCCCCCACTATTATTTTAAG
>JAMWET010002056.1:25000-35000 GCA_024036415.1 Prochilodus magdalenae | reverse complement strand
ACATCGAGCTCCACTCTTACTCCCGATCTGGAAGCATCCACAGGTGTTTCCGTCCATCCTTCCACTGTCAGAGGACGAACTAAAGGTCTGCTAAAAGGAAGGGAAGCGGTGATAGTGATAAAGACGATATGCCATATTATCTGTCGTTGTTGACGCTTCTGTGTAATTCTCCTAAACACGTTTTACTGCTGTGTTTATTATTTGTGCCCATTGGGGGTCCTGACAGGACATAACATAAAGGAATGGTGGTCTTTTGCACGGCCCTGTTGCACGCACATTCCTTCGAACGAAACTAATTTGTTAGCCGTCGGATAAAAGACACGGAAACGCTGCAGCTGCGCTCGGCCGGCCCATAAATCCTAACGCAATATAAAAGTACACTCCAGCTTTGCAAGCATGTTTACGTTTAGCCTCCTTCTCTTCCCCGGCGTTACTACATCAAACTCAGACGTTTTGCTGTTTAATGTATTTGTCATGACGAGAGGGAAGGAACGCCCCTTCTATTGAGTCAGTACAGTCGCTCCCGAGCATCGCGCCAGTTTCTGGGCCTACGTCTCCGCTTCAAAGAAGCCCTCGCCGTTTATTTTTACCCGTTCCCCGAGACAAGAATCTGTTTAGCCACCGCTTTGACAGCCACTATATATAAAAAAGCGGCAGTCACGAATAAATATAGCGATGCCATAAAACTCGACAGACATGAGAGGAATTTAATTTGCTTACATGACATCACAACACGCGGCCAAGCATTCCACACGGCCTGAAGTGTTTTCACTTAAGAGTGATAAAAAAGAGGAGGGGGGGAAAAAAAAGATGACAATAAAAACCAAATGCCCACCGGGCAGGCTCTTCTTTTCTGGGTGTAAGGAGACATCTGGCATGATTATTTCGAGCTCTTCTTGCTAATCCTCTGGAAATGTAAACTGGGGAAGGGGAACGTGCCAAATGGCTTTAGAGCAAGACTGTCTTTTTGGACTTGCGGAAGATTTAAATGAGTTTTCATAGAGGCGTTCGCGGCATTATTGGAAAATGCAGTGAGACAATTGTAATTAGTTTTCAGGCTGTCACATTTATCATCATTATCCTACTTTTTAGACATGCCAAATTTACTCCGGCGATTCGCCCGCCATATGCGGGGAAGGCTGCGCGAATATGTCGCCGCGTCTTCTGCAGGGCTGCATTGTGCCGCCGACGGAGTGTCAGATCGGTGATACGTGCTGCTGATGCTGAGCGATGCTTGTCGCCATGGCGCTGAGTCGTGTGGGTACACCATTCAGCGGTGGCCTTGCCTCCGCTAATCCACTTGTCGCCGACGGCTGCCAAGCGCTTCGTCCCACACACTCCACAATATGACTTTATTCAGCAATCTGGGGCAGGAGCGCCGCCTGCCCACTGCCAGGGCCAGGGGAGCCGATGGAGGACGCCCACCAGCCTCAACCCAGAGCCATCGACCTTGCAGAAATGCACATGTTAGCGTGCAAAACTGTATTTATGTAACCACTGTCCATGTTCGGCCTCCATTGGGTTGCGTGTTCTGCAAATAAACGAGCGGGATGAGCAGATATGGGTTGATGTTTTGCTATTACATTGGCACCACGTAATAATGCACATGTAATTACACAGTTACTTATGTAATAACAGCGCTGCCTGGAAAAGAGACCGAGGGAGACATGGCTCGAAAGGCATTCAGTAATGCATTTGGAACACATATAGGAGCATTTATGCCATATTCAATGCTAAGCATAGTTATTGTTGAGTAACTTCGGTTGCTTTATGGTGGTTAGGACGGGGACCAGGCACTGTGCTGTCTACAATGTGAATAAAGCCATTTCAGGGACCAATCCAAACCACCAGTGAACCCACACGTGCATTCTGAGGTATGTGGTATTTTACGTTGAGTCTTTGCGACACATTTACTTCACAAAGTAGGGCAGGGGTGTGGCTAAAACAAAAAAAAATGGCTACATACTAAAACTTTTTGTGTCTTGGTAGCGATGTGAAACAGCATATTACATAGCAGCGCATTACAAAGCTTAGGCTCCTGCAGATGGCGCTGTATGACGATGATGGAGCTAATACCTGTGGGGTGTGAGTGACGGAATCATAGATTGGGAAAAGGTGGTACAGTGCAGGGACTGTCTCGTTCCATGTGTGGGAAAATGGCTCCAGATGTTAATGATTGGCTAAAAGGAGTGACTGAGCATGTGGGCGTGGCCAAAGACCATAGTGTGAAGGAAGTAGCTGGATCTGCAGGTGTGTGGAAGCGTACGGTCATACGGGTCTACCAGCAGTGGATACAATCCCAGTCTACAGGGAATTCTCCTCGGAATTGGGCCAGGGAAGGCATCTACCAAATCTAACCCAAATGTGCAATTCTTCGATGCCACAGTGTCTGAACATTGATGTGGCTACATCCAGAAACTTGTCCAGTCCATACCAAATCCAAGCCCAGCTGTTATGGTGCTTGTGGAGCTAGGTTACACATATAGCTCTAAGCTTCATGTTAGTGTTTGGAATAGACCTTTTATCTAGCTTATTAATTTGAGTTAATGTTGTGTGTATTTATTGTTTTGCTTGTCTGGGTGTTTTGTTTGTTGTATCAGTCAGTAATTTCATAAACATTTCATGCAATAACTTTCTAATAACTTTCTATGAGGGAACGTTTAGTGGTGGACATCTGGTTTCCACCACCACCATTATCATCACCACTGTGAACAATTCTGACTCAGTATGTTTCTCTGGAACGGAAGCGTTTCACCCCGAACCACTCTGAATGATTTTGTTTACATCTTCACTGTTTAATTATGCAGACATGTGAACAATAATCAGTGGAATTCCTCCTTGAAGACCACATACATGACTTTTCTTTCAGGACATGTGCTGTTAAAGGCTTACGCATCACAGCCGTCTTGAAGCCCCATTTTTGAGGGTTTTCAGTTTGTTATGTAATTTGAGAGTGTCTGCTACTCTTTGCGTTGTGTGCAAATTTCATGAGGCACGGATCCAAAGAAATGACCAAAGACTGATAAATAAATCTGGTTTCACTGACTTAAATTTAAGTTAAGCAAAATTAAGTAAACTATTAAGTAAAATAGATTTTTCCTTGTCTTGTAAAGTTGTCAACTTATCAGCAGTAAGATGAAAGAAATACCAATGCTGGAATAAAAAAAAAACACTCAAAGAAATAATTTTGCCTTCCATATGCATTCTTATTCTTTTAAATATGTCTTTATATCCAAAATTGTTGCCAAAATAGAAATGTTCCAAAATGAAACAGGATGCATTTGCATTGCATTGACTTCCATTAAAGACTGAGAATATTTGTACTGTCTCCCATTTTAAAGTTAGAGTGCAGATGTCAAACTTTTATTGGATAAAACACAAAATGCAAATAAATAAAGTTGTACAATACACATTTCCAATGTGGCAATGAAAAGAGAGTTATATGAAACAGAACTACATATAAATGTCATTCATGAACAAGTTTGAAAATTCATGGTATGTGATTATTATGTACTTTGTTTCATTGACAAATATATATATATATATACATATATGTATATGTGACAGCGTGATGTTGTTACACTAGATTATTCACTTCAGGGATTTTATTTCGAAATCAGCCAGAGCTTTTGACTGTTGGAGCAATTCATTGAGGAAAGAAAGGGGGGGGGGGGATATTAAATGTCAAATTCTTGCTGTAAAATTCTTAGTTTTAATTATTTTATTGTTTCTTTTGTCTACTGCAAATAATATTATATTATATTATATTTAAAATATGTTTATTAGAGAAGTCTGATTTACTAAAGCAGGTTAAATAGGGGCGGAGTTTTAGCAGCCATTACTTGAGTGGAGTATGAGGTTATTTGTAGTCCCACCTTACGTCTCTTTGGAAAGCGCCACTGTGAGAGACAGTGTATGACGGCGCAGCTCCGTTATTGCGTTGCTAAGAGCACGAGAGAGAGGAAAGCTAATGAAGCCTGTTTATTCGCCTTTTGCATACTCTGTGCAGGTGGAGAAAATAAATGCTCCCTCATGTTAAGCTGGTGTGTCTTCACTTCATTGATCATTCAACACTATACAACGCAGAAGTAAACCCTTTACACACACACATATATATATATATATATACACCCCTTACTATTAATGCATTTCAAATTGTATTGCATGAAAGTTTAAAATCTGCACTATAACATTTGGAACCCTGTACATTTTGGCTCTCTGAAATAATTAGACTCCATGCAAAACAAACTTTATCCTGTTTATTTTTGGAGCATTTCTATTGGTCCATTCATCATTGCATTTTCTACAGATTTCAATGTCCAGCTAACATTTCACAATTCTATAAAAATCCAAAATGCAGTTTTATCCCAGATATTGATTATTATCCCAATACCACAGATGATATGCAGACTCGTCACATTATGTTCAGTTTTGAAACCATGGGATCTTTGGGAATTCGTGTAATGCAAGCTCACAAACTTGCATTAAGTAAAAATAAGTAAAGCTTAAGTAAAAATAAAATCAGTTTTACTGTTATTATTCGGCCCTGAAATTAAAGGAAGGGTTACTGCTGCTGTTGCTCTACAGTGTTTCCCCTTTGGTCAAGATACAAGCAATTAAAGAAGATCTACGGTTTAAGCCATACAAGCAACAAGGACACTGGGAGGCTTCATATGAATGCATCAGCCGTGCTTGGAAACACCTCCCCGGTGTCGTTATGTCCCGACTAATATCCGGACTGTAACCATTATCACACCATATTCTGTCAGAGGCCTAAAGAGACCATGATGCACTGCGACAACTCTACTGATAAACCCGCTCTCCTGGAATCCGTAGCGCATTAGCATTGAGATATCAGAGTGGGCCCTCTCGCTGGAGCAGGCTGCCGGCACTGATCTCCAAATGGCCTTTCTAACTTCAAACACACCCCCCTCAATTGACTGAGAGTGATGCATTTGATGGAGGTTATAACGGCAGAGTCACAACAATAATAAAGGCTGATAGATTGGGTTGCTCCACTCCCTCTCAGTGGCTGCTTCATAAATCTCGGACAGACCACTGACCTCAGGCCCGGACACTTCATAAATCAACATCAACAAAAATTGCAACTCTGGAATGGCTCGGAGAAAAAGAGAGCCGCGCGCAGCCAGGGCTACACTTAATGCAGGAACGGCGGCTATTTAAAGCCGCGCAGATGCAGGGACGGGGCACCTGTCGAACCCTTGGTTAGGAAGTCATAAATTGCGCATCTCGAGGATACAGGGGAGCCCGGCGCATCTGCGGCTGATTAGATTCACAGCAATTTGCTATGAGGAGGATACTTTTGATGTCAAGTCTGAAGCCCAGGCTAGTGGGGGGGTTGGGACGTCCTGTTGCTTGGGCCCCCTCAGTTTGGTTCCACGTTGTTTTGCTCACTAGCGTGCTATGCGGCTTGCTTAATATGCCTGGCAGCACGTTCAGGCCTGAAATATGTTGTGTTGAGTGGTATGATTTACCACTGCGAAGAATTAAACTAATAGAAAAGCGCTTGGAAAGGTTGGGCTGCAAAGCATCAGGACTTACTTTCTTTTCATTTCACCCAGAGTCGCGTTAGGTCAAGGTTTAAAACCCGACACCGGAGCAGGCCGAGGTAAAATACAGTACGTCACGTGGGCTCATATGCTGAAGGAATTGGCAGGAGAAGGGCATTTTCAGCATAGTTGGCTTAGCTGTTCCATTTAAACCAGCACACTGCTAAGCTAACCACAAGTAGGAGGGAAACAGAGTATAGGGGTATATGAAAGTGCAAACATGAGTAGACTTGGCACTTGGCCGTATATACGCTATGCATTGTTAGCAGGAGCAACTGAAAAAGTAAACACTGTGGAGTTCCTGACTTTAAAGCACCATTGTGCGGGACTTAAGGGCTCATGGGCTCCCCCTACTGTTGCAGAGTGAAAATCACTTCTTTGCCACAGTCCTCATACAACACTGTCCTCATAAATACACTCATCATCAAAAGAATAGCGGCACCAAGAAGGACATGGGGGACTGCAATGCTATAGTGAAGTCTCTCGGTATGGTGTCGGACCGCCATGTTTGCTAACCCAACATGCCAGACGTCTTGGCATTGGAGTTGTAGAGGTTCCTAATGGTGTCCTGTGATAATCCATCCCGTGCATGCTTGAAAAATCTCACACAGTTCCTGCAGATGGTGCGGTAGGTGTGGAGGTGGAGTGACACCAGGCCTTTTGGAAGTGCAACAACAAACCGTTCATCTTGGTGCTGACCACAGTGAATGGAGGCGTGTCCACCAAGACTAAAGCAGGACTCGTCACTGAAGACGACCCGCTGCCATTCTGGGTCACTCCATGACAGTCTGGTACGACACCACTGCAGTCTTTGGTGACGGTGACGTGGTGTTAGGGACAGTCGCCGTAACGGTCTGTGCGCATGTAGTCCTGCGTGGTGCAGCCGTCTGCCAATGATGCTGCAGTGTCCACAGGAGGATGGGTTCCCCTATAGAGTCTTGGTTCCTCTCTAGGTTATTGCTCTGAGGTAGGTTTCTCTTGCCACTGTTGCCATTGGCTCACCCACTGGGGGCTTAAAATAATAAACCTTGACTTAAAATGATGCACATAAAACCAACTTGTCCAAGTTGTTCAGGCTGCTGTGCTTGCACAGATCTCCACAACTGAGGCGGGCTTACCCAGCAAGCCGATGGTCTTGTTTTATTAAATCAGCCGGTGAAGAGACGCCACGTTGACCAGCCCAAGCTTTCCCTTTCATTTTCCAACCACTGACCTGTCTCCTCCTCTACACTGTTTCTGATCTCACTTAGGGCTGATGTTGCTTGTAGCCACTTTTCCACACAAAGCTGAACGTCTCTAAGCCCTCGTTCACAGACTTTGGTTTTCGGTGGAAGATCCATTAACACAGCTGAACTGTGTTCAGCATACTGTAGAACTGCTCTGTCAGTGCGGCGAGTGCAAGGTTCAGGCAGAAGACCTGCCCGATGCAAGAGATATTAGCCTTTAGCATGCAAAGCGAAGGCCTGCTACATAGCTTTAGCATGAGAGAGTGTGTTATTCGTCCCAGCTGTGATAAAAACTCAAAGCACACACACACACACACTCAGGGTCTACTCAATATCCTCTCCACTCAGCAGTGCACATTAATCCCGACGTCAGAGGGCCCTCACCGTGGCAGTATATGCTCCATCTACAGCTATATTAATAGTAAAAGCAATAGAACGTGAGAGAGAGATAGAGAGAGAGAGAGAAGGAGAGAGAGAGTGAGCAGCGGTTTGTCATATAAAGCCAGTGCAGCCTTAATCATTGCATCAAAGTGTTGCTATAGCGCACAGAACAGAGGCTGCCCATGGAGAGCTTTAGCTGGATTCTACATGTCAGACGGGCCATTAATATGAAATACAAGCCGGTTGAAGTGAACAATATTCAAACCTGCTGTGACGTGCTGCTCCACCGCTGTTCTCTGATGTGCAGTTGCATGTAGGATCGCAGCAGTGGGCCAAATTGGCCCTGCTGTTCTAATGGCAAGGCGCAGAGTCTTCTACCACACAATGCGCAATGTTTAACACTCACAGAAGGAAATCTGAACTCGTGTCTTTCAGTAGCACTCCACTCCAGCACTCCAATCCAGTTCCCTTCAGCCCATCAGCTGGCCGATGTGAGCGCAACATAGTCTTAGAGGGCCCAGTTATCGATACCAATAGCATTCTGCAATCTTACCATAACTCATACTGGATAAAAAGTTATTGTTGTGTGTACAGTAACTGTTGTGTGTCTTATTTGGCATGATGTAAAACTTTCCTGTTCATACTTCATTCATTTCGTCCATTTATTGATATTAATATACAGGTCTGAACCCACTGAACTGCTTTTAAATATGAATATACATGGAAAACACAATCCATAGGTACTTACTATGTAATAATACAGGTATAACTACGTAATTACATTGTAATAGCATGAGTACTAACTTAACTTTATAACTTTAGGCTTATTTTTCACTGATTAATCATAATAGTTAACATTTGCTAGCTACATTGAATTATTTAAAACCTAAAACTGATATGGAAGTTATGTAGATATGAGTTCGCAATTGCTTTTTCACTCCTCCATTCCTTAAAATCACACCTTTGTAACATCTTACAGCTTTGTATTGTTTATTGGCTACATGGATAGCAAAGCAAACTTAAACCTAAAGATTATATTTGATTTAATATCTTGGACAATGTATTCGTTTGGGAGGAGTTTTCCCCCAAAGTAAGTTATCTGGTTATCATTCTATGCCCCATTAAAATGTGCTGAGATATATTGGGGCAGGGTGCAGATTAGCGTTTCTTAGAGTCGAGTGAAGCTTAACGTTTAGCAGGAACAGCGATATTTCATAACCATAAACCTCCCAAGAAAGCACAGTGCCTCAGAAGACAATGTGGCTTCACAGAGCAAAGCAAGTGGCATTCAAACCTGGAAAGAGCCCAATGTGGACAAACATTTCAAGCTCCGTAAATTTATAAATAACGTCTCGGTATGGAGTTGTGGAGGTTCCTAATGGTGTCCTGTGATAATCCATCCCATGCAGCTTGAAAAATCTCTCACAGTTCCTGCAGATGGTGCAGTAGGGGTGGAGGTGGAGTGACACCAGGCTTTTTGGACATGTGACAACAAACCGTCCATCTTGGTGCTGACCACGGTGTCTCCACCCACGGCTTCGTTGGGCGTCTCCACCAAGACTAAAGTGGGACTCGTCACTGAAGATGACCCGCTGCTATTCTGAGTCACTCCATGACAGTCTGGTACGACACCACTGCAGTCTTTGGTGATGGTGACGTGGTGTTAAGGACAGACACTGTAACGGTCTGTGTGCATGTAGTCCTGAGTGGTGCCTTCGTCTTTCAAGCAGTATTTCAAGCCCCAAATAAATAAATAAATAAATAAATAAATAAATAAATGTCAATTGTAAATTCCATTTTCAGTCTTTTCATCATTCTGGACACATCTAATATTTCGTTAATGCCTTAAGATACCAGCCGTATTACATACTACAGCGTATTACGTAGCTGTGGTTGGTGTAGCTCAGCGGATAACCCCAGGGAGCTGTCACCACCACATGTGGGAGGTTCAAATCCCGGTCTAGGTGACTATGCTGTCCTACACCAATAAGAGTCCTTGGGCAAGACTCCTAACAGTACATTGGCCTACCTGTAATATGATTAGTCTTGTAAGTCGCTCTGGATAGTCAGCTAAATGCCTAAATATAGATATTATAATCCAGCAGACTACAATACCAATTCTTAGATTAAATAATCCTGACCCAGTCCTGGAGACTTAATGGGTTAAACTGGCACCCTGCTTATTATCAGAAGCTGGAAAGTTTACACATAACAGGCACATGAATCTGCAACAAAATCCCATATTGACAACACTGATCTCATTCTTTTGTATGGAAATCCATAGCAGTGGGTAGAGTATTTGGCTGGTTTGATTGACACGTCCAGCCTGGAGTCAGACAAAGGGCAAAGAGCGCGTTAATGAGGACACGGCCGCTGTAGCCACCGAAGGCCTATTTACTTTAAATACGATCCTATTAATTCTCCAAACTGCCATTAAAAGTGGCTGCGGGGAAGGTTTAAATATTTCATGCTGGCTGTCATTTGAATGCACTGGAGGCTTTGCGGCCCTCTTCTCACTCCAATTCATCAGACCAGATTGTTTTAGAGCTGAGGGGATGCTCCGTTTGAGCTTCGGAGGCTCGTGAAGCGTGTGTGTATGTGTGATTACAGGGGTTACTGGTTCCTATCACAGCCACAGTGAAGAGTTCAGAAGCTTTTATATCAGACCAGGCACACTGGGTTGATTCTGATATCACCTTGACTCTATCATTTCAAATCCTCGGTGTGGAAGTAAGAACAGTATCCAATTACAAGCCTCTGATATTATACAAATAACTGGTCAAATGAATGTTTGGTCAGATTCCAGTGATTGGCCAAATGACC
>JAMWET010002056.1:0-20000 GCA_024036415.1 Prochilodus magdalenae | reverse complement strand
ACAACAGGGTCTACACATGGGCTTATGAAATATGCAAATGAACTAATATCACACCAAATGCTCAGGTCAACACCATCACTGGACCAAAAATCGGTGGTAGTAACTTCAGGATCCTGCAGATGGCGCTGCAAGAGGATGATGGGGCTATGAATATCTGCAGGGTGTGAGTGACAGGATCCATAGATTGGGAGGAGGTGCTACAGTGCAGGGAATGTCTCGTTCCATGTGTGGTAAATGGCTCCAGAGCAGATGTTAATGATTGGCTAAAAGGAGCGACTGAGCATTTGGGCGTGGCCAAAGACCATAGTGTGAAGGAAGTAGCTGAATCTGCAGGTGTATGGAAGCGTACGGTCATATGGGTCTACCAGCAGTGGATAAAATCCCAGTCTACAGGGAATTCTCCTCGGAATTGGGCCAGGGAAGGCATCCACCAAATCTGGCCCAACTGACCAATTCTTTGATGCAACAGTGTCTGAACCTTGATGTGGCCTCCATCCAGAAACCTGTCCAGTCCATGCCTTGTCCAGACCCCAGCTGGTGCTCATCATACATGCTATTAAGTGACACCAACTATTTGGTTGAGGTTACTAACTATTTGTTGTGGTTTGCATGATGATGCAGTTTGTATGATGCTAATAGGGTGACTCGGTTACATGCTAGCTACGTTAGCCTCATAGCTGTAGTCCAAAACTAGAAGGCATGTGTGGTGTGGTTAACTACAGCTGAAAGGGAAGCTGTGAGATTTTAACGTGGGGCCAAACTAGTGCTCTAAGTGCGGTATGAAGTCAGATATGGATGAAATGAAAGGGCTTTTATGTAGCCATGATGGACAGAATCTGTCTCCTTCCATCTCCCTCGCTCCTTCTGTCCTTCGCCCCTCCATGACTTGTCAGGAGGTCAGTGGGTGCGTGCTTGGGCCCCTAGCATCTGACTTAGTGTGCCGCCTTCTCGGACACATCTGACCTACAGCCAGCCCAGGTATATTACAAAAGAGGATAACTTACCTACCTCTCTCTCTCTCTCTCTTTCTCTCTCTCTCTCTCTCTCTCTCTCTCTCTCTCACTCTCTCTCTCTCTCTACCTCTTTCAGTTCCCTGCCTCTCTTCCAAACGAAACCCTGGAGTTTTATCTCTGGCCGTAACACAACATTAACTACCAAGGAGCTGGAAAGGCGCGTGCAGCCCGCCCCCGAAAAAGCCTGGACGCCTTCCCTCACAAATAAGATCATTATACCAGTAGTAATCCCATTAAATAGATCATTTTGCAAATATCTAAATCCAATTAATAATGTGTTTTCAGAGGGGGAGAGGGGAAAAACAGAGCGGCGCGAAGAAAGCCGACATGCACTGAGTCACAGGGCCTTTTGTTGCCGGCTTCTGCCTCGACGCCGTGCACGCAGCTTTAAGAGAAGGCAAACTTAAGCCCGGGGCGTCATGTTGGGGAAAACAGGATGATGAAAGCTACACTCATTACGAGAAAATAAGACATTCAGACTTTCCGCAAGCTTTTTTAATTAATGCGTCAGACTCCGCAAAAATGGAAAAAAGGCCTTCCTCCTTCAGCATCCGCGGCGCTTTGGGAAAAAAGCTGTTCTTGAAATCCATGAACTCTTGATTTTGCGAGTCAGGAAACACTTTTGTTAAGTGAATTAACTTGTAATTGAATAAAAGGTAGTGCGGAATAAGTGGGGAGCGATACAGTGAGATTCTGCTCGGGCTTAATTGCAATTAAGGCTTGATTTTGCAGTGCACGGAGCATCAAGGCCTTGCCAGTATGAGCCTCTTAACTCATTTCCCATCCAAGGGAAGCGGCAAACGCTGTACACAGTCACTCCAGTGCTGAAACATTTCAAAGGAACCACCACTAGTAGCGTTACACACTCCAAACTTCCTCTCACTGGCCACTTTATTGGAAACTTCTGCCATACGTCCACTCACTGGCCACTTCTAATAATACTCTCGCCATCATAGTTGCACGAATAGCTGCAGCCAGAAGGAATCAGCCGACAGGTATGAAACTTGGTGGGTAGGTTCGACATCATGAGACATGCGAACGATTCAAGTCTCACTTAGCCACGCATGTGACGTAAGCAAGGGCGAGCCTTAACACCTGACTGACCCAACAGCCATGACCGCAGACATACCTCCACACAGCGAGCAGTGATGGCCTCCATGAGTCGTCCTGTTAGTGGCAGCACCATTGGCAGACGGATGCACCACACAGGACTACATGCTCTCAAAACTTACAGCGACTGTCCTTAACACCACGTCAACGTCACCAAAGACTGTCATGGAGTGACTCAGAATGGCAGCGGGTCATCTTCAGTGACGAGTCCCGCTTTAGTCTTGGTGGAGACACCCAACGAATCCGTGTGTGGAGGCACCGTGATCGGCATCATCATGAACAGTTTGGGCTCCCGTGTCACACATCCGGAAGGCTGGATGTCAATCCACCTCCACCTCTACCACACCATTTACAGGAACTGTGTGGCAATGTTCAAGCTGCATGGGATGGGTAATCACAGGACTCCAATGTACATTAACACGCTATAAGGTAGAGGTTGTGAATGAAGTGGCCGTATGGAGGAGAGAAAAACAAAGACCTTCTGGGTACGTATTAAAAACCAAAACAACAGTATAGCAGACACAGAGAGGCGTGTCTCTGAGCAGTGAGAGAGTCTGACTGTAATTGCTCAGTGATAAGGAGCTGAGATGTATTGATCAGTTAATGAGAACCTTATTTAGATCTCTGTCACACATCAGCAGCGGAACCTAAACACGGCCTGGCAAGAGGCAGACACTACCTTCCCTGGATCCATAGGTGACTGTACTATCTGTTTATTAACACCTTTAAATCAATAGACCACAATAAATAAATAAATAAGTAAATAAGTACACAAACAAACAAACAAACAAATAAATAAATACACAAACAAACAAACAAACAAACAAACAAACAAATAAATAAATACACAAAATAAATAAATACACAAACAAACAAACAAATAAATACACAAATAAATAAATAAATAAATAAATAAAAACACAAATAAATAAATACACAAAATAAATAAATACACAAACAAACAAATAAATAAATACACAAATAAATAAATAAATACACAAATAAATGAATAAATAAATAAATAACATGAAAGTATATTTTATATTGGACATTTTGCACAGCTTTATTTGTGCAAACGTTCTAAATTTGTCATTCCAGCCTACGACTTTAAGGTTCTTTGCTATGCATGCCTATGTAATATTCTGTAGTGCAGAAATGCTTCTCAATGCACAGTCTAATCAGGTAGACAGTTAATTTTACAATAAGTTTTCTTGCTATAATATCTACATTGCAAAAAATAATGACATATTGGTTACACGTGTAAATCTGTATAGTTTCTTATTATGTTTTATTTTTCCTATATATAACAATAGAGATTTATTTATTTTTTGTATTTCATATACAACGATGCAAATTTCCCTATGTGGGATAATAAAAGGCTCTCTCATCTTGGCAAAGTTTAAAATTCACATTTTAAGATTATTTAAATTGATTTATATTTTATAATTTTAATTTGCTTTAAGTGATTTCTGTACGCCAAATTTTTCTCACCATATTGGCAAATAATTAGGCCTGTTTCAAACAAACTTCTCAAAATATATCTGCCAAAATAGCCAGAAATACTGGCATAGAAACATCTGGAAAGAAAATATATAATCTTAAATGAGTATTTTAAGATTTTTCAGCAAGATCTATTTTTTGCAGCGTAGCCTACACTGCACAAATACATCATTCAACCACTGACTCTACTGTTACAGCCTGCCTTCATATATCCACCTTACAGCCTTTGTAGCTTTTTCAAAGTTCCTTATACCTATACAAGATGCATCATTGGAAGTGGGTTGTCCTCGTCTTTAAACTCTAGAGACTGCTGTGGCACCGCTGGAGGAGGCGAGTAGACGTATATCAGTCATTAATGCACTCTGAGCTACTGCAGTTATTAATGGAGTTATAGAATAGCTGAAATTTAGGAGGAGGGCCAGGTCTGAAACCCCTCCTCCTTCCTATGTAACGCCTTAGAAGTTCCCATCATTACCTTCTACATCTCATGACCAGGTTTTCGTAATACCACCATCACCCCATCTCCACCCTGTTCCTCATTCTTACATCAGTCCTGAAGGGAGGGGGTCAGAATTCCACCGCAAGTTGAGAAGAGATCTCTCTCTTCTCTTAATCTGTCTTTCCTCATACTGTATGGCCACCATATTGTGACATCGGCATGGAGAAGTTCTGAAGGGCGGTGCTCAGAACTTCAGCCCAAAGGCTCAGAGTTCTCTACCTTCCCTCAAACTCTCTTTCCTCATACTGTATTACCACCGTATGGTGACACTGGCATAGAAGAGTCCCCAAGTTCCTTCAGGTCAGCCCAAGTTCTTTACCTTTCCTCAGCCTGCCTTTCCTCATATTCCATTGCCAGCATATTGTGCATTTGCTGTAGAAGAGTCCTGAGGTTCCTTCAAGTTAGTCCTGAAGGAAGGAGCCAGAACTCCAGCCCAAGTTCCCAGAGTTCTCTACCTTCCCTCAACCTGTCCAACTGAATGGCCAGGATGGCCCACAGGTCATCGCCCCACAACTCTGGTCCATGGTAGCCACATAAACCCTACTACAACCCCACAGCCCAGCACAAAATGACCTCAATGGTACATACAGGGGTTGGACAATGAAACTGAAACACCTGTCATTTTAGTGTGGGAGGTCTCATGGCTAAATTGGACCAGCCTGGTGGCCAATCTTCATTAATTGCACATTGCACCAGTAAGAGCAGAGTGTGAAGGTTCAGTTAGCAGGTAAGAGCACAGTTCTGCTCAAAATACTGCAATGCACACAACATTATGGGTGACATACCAGAGTTCAAAAGAGGACAGACTGTTGGTGCACGTCTTGCTGGCGCATCTGTGACCAAGACAGCAAGTCTTTGTGATGTATCAAGAGCCACGGTATCCAGGGTAATGTCAGCATACCACCAAGAAGGACGAACCTCCACCAGCATCACGGAGTGACCTGGCCACTATCCTGCAAGAAGAATGGCTTAAACTCCCTCTGACCACTGTGCAGGACGCAGTATATGTCATTCCCAAGACGAACTGACGCTGTATTGGCCGCAAAAGGAGGCCCTACACCATACTAATAAATGATTGTGGTCTAAAACCAGGTGTTTCAGTTTCATTGTCCAACCCCTGTAGTCGTTACATAGCTTTTCATATCTGCAGCCACACTGCTCTCTGTACAGTACATAACGGGCATTCCTGGGCTTGGAGTAGAAACAGAGATGTAGATTGTAACGTGTCTTTATTTAAGGCTTTAATGGTTTAAAATATTTTTAATTTGCCAAAGAAATGAACCCACACCTCTCCCAGAAACCATCGCAGTACTGGTAATCTGACATTCCAGAGCTGGAGCGGTTGAATCGGCATGCGCCAGATCGGCCCGATTCATTTCTACTCTTTAAAGCCCCGTGTTAGAGAGTTCTCTGTGAGGATGAGGTGGCTGGTGAGGGTTTGGCAGATGACCTCTGTGCCCTGCGCTAATGAGTGCGTAATTAGAGGCAGCACTGAGGTTATTATTCTTCTCATTAGAAAGGAAGTGCAGTGAGAAGATAGGAGTAGAAAAGAGAGGAATGACTCTGCTTCTTTCTGTCCGGCACGGCGAGGCCAAAGCCAGGGCAGCAGAGCAAAGAGGGGATCCAGATACAGAGAAATGGAGAGATGATGAGAGAGAGAGAGAGAGAGAGAGAGAGAAAGGTCAAACCATAGAGGTTAATACAGTGCTGTTAGACACCGCGCTGAGCTCATCGCACTAATGAAACAGAAACACATCCTCTGCTGGACCCAATCACCAATCACTGCCAGCTAAAAAAGCAGCCCATTCATTCCCGCTGGCAGCCACACACACTGTGTGTTCTGTGTGTGTGTGTGCAGTGTGGTGTTTATCTGAACTGCAGAGTGTGTGTTTGGGGGTCCAGGTAGAGGAGAGATAAATTACACCTTTGTTTTCTATCCTTTCTCAGTTTCTGGCAGCAAAGGCTGAAACACAGACTGACTTACTTGAGATTCTGAATTTCATGCTGAATCTCATGAAGCCAAAGACCAAAGGTTCTCACCAAAACTCAAACATACGGACACGAGGAGGAGTCAGTAAGAAGCTCTTACCTGCTACGCTTTATGCTGTAGAGGTTGGAGACTATCACAGTGCAGACGGGAATGAAGACAGCATGGAACGTCTTGATCACCCAGCAGTTAGAAGCACACAGTGCCCTGGACTATGTCGTCACTGTCCAAAGAAAAACAGGTATCTCCAACATGGCAGTGCCTTGGCAAAATGGAGAGGCCAAAAACCTCATTTAGTTTGAATGGAAGTCAATGGAACCAGACGTCTTTCCAAGAGGTTTTGGGTCATTTCTGTTGCTCTATTCTTCATGAAATTTCCTCACAGTGTAAACAGCAGCTCATGTGATCAAATGAGGCATAACAGTAAAAATCAACAAAAATTGAGATACATGTTTTTCTTTGGACAGTGACGATATACTGACTGCTGTAGCTTTAAGGTTTCTCTTCACTGGGACTAACGGGCCTGATCATGAAAAACTGGCCCAGGCTGTCATTCCACCACTACCAAACTTTACAGTTGGGACTTTAATGCTAACAGTCTGTCATTTAATATGTGAAAATAAGGACGTATTTGCTCAAATTTGGCTTACTTAATGACTTTTCGTGAAAATGATATTCTCTTTCAAAAGAATTACTTACTTTCTTTCTTCTTTTCTACTTTAAAGTAAACAGACAAAAAATGTATTCTTTTTATCAGTTTAATAATTCATAAAAGTCTGTCACCATCTTAATCAATCAAAATTTCAACACTGACAAATTTGATTATTATTAGTCATTATTTTTGAGATACTATTCTGTACATACACTATACAAAGTGTTTTGTTGGTCCAACCTAAAACTGTCACTCTAATTTGTTACGAGCACATGAATGAGGTTTATTCAACCTAAAGAAGTCTTTAAACTAATAATTATTAGGTCGTATTTTGAGTTGAGAAAAAAAAATCAATTGCTTGTCATTTTTCAGTTGCACTTTTTTTAATTTTTTTTTTTTTACAAAAAATGAAAATATTACTAGGAGATACTACGTTGTTTAGGCTTAAAGTATCAAAAGTATTTGTTATTTCAGAATTTGGACTTCTCTCAAAATGCAGACTAAGTTTCTCACATTTTTGACTTGAAATAATGACGTATTTTTTCAAATTCTTGACTGAGATTCAATCTAGAGTGCTCAACAAAACTCACTCCCATCTTCCAACCAAAAATGATTGGTTCTAAAACTGTTCTTTAAAACTTTATAAACTTTATTAGAACTTGTAAGTAATATTATCCAAAGCTCTGGAAGTGGTCCCTGCTAGATGGGCTTATCTTAAAATAATTGATTTCTTCAGGTTGTCAATTTAAAACTCATGATATAAAAAAAATATGCCACAATTTTGACTCCAAAATTTAAAAAATTACATATTCAAAATTTAAGAAAAAAGGCAGCATTCTGAAAAACAGGTCAAATTTTTTAAATACAACTCAAAAAAATATATATTATTTTGAGATACATTCAACTTACTGTGTCAAAATAAAACAGAAATGTTTTTTCAGAATTGTGACTTATTATCCCAAAATGCAGACTAAATGCAAAATATTTATTTTCAAAGCTGAAATAATGATGCATATTTTCAGCGTCTTAGACTGCTCGACAAACTGACTTTTGTCAATTAAATATTCAGAAATAGCATGGCCAAATATCAAATAAGTAAAAAATGTAACCATATGGTTATTATTAAATTTCTTACAAAATAAATCCTTACTGAGATACCAATCAAAATTCTAAGCAATTCTTTTGAAAGTCAAAACTTGAAGAAAAGCTATTATTTTGAGTCACTAAGTCATAATTCATATCTAACCTATACGTCTGTCTGTAGCGTGGGTGATGCTGCAGCGCTGGTTCAGTCTGATTAATGAAGAGAACAATAGTGCTCTTGTGGTCACTCTCGCTGCACTCCGCTCGCTCCTGCCCCGTGTTCCTGCCTCACACTCATCCGAAACCTTCTATCTCTTTCTCCGTCTCATTATCCGTCTCTTCCCTTCCCTCGCTATCTGCACTCATCCACCTCTGCCTGCCTCTTTCTCCTTTCACTCGGGGTTACTTACTGCATGCCCTCGCTCGTGTGTCCTGATAAGAGCAGGAAAGCCATGCAGAGTTACACAGCTAATGGAGATTCCACTAATCACGGCAGAGCGCCGCTAACCGGAGCTTTTATCTGCTCCAGAGATGTCCTGCATTATGCATTACATTCCAGTCCAGTGGAAATATATACAGTGGGTCAAGGTACAGTGCCAGTCGAGGGTTTGGACACCCCTAACTGGCCAACAGTATGGAGGCAAGCGACGATCCTCTGAAGTTTCATTTTCACAAAACTTCAACAGTTCCAAATGTCTGAACCAGTCCATATCCTGATACACCACATCTACTCCTGATGTAGCACAGTATCATATTCCTCCATATCTCCACCTCTAATATATACACTCCATGTAAATATACATATACACTCATCGTCTCGGTATGGAGCTGTAGAGGTTCCTAATGGTGTCCTCTGATAATCCATCCCATGCAGCTTGAATATCCTCACACAGTTCCTGCAGATGGTGCGGTATGGGTGGAGGTGGAGTAACACCAGGTCTTCTGGACAAACGGTTCATCTTGGTGCTGACCACGGTGCCTCCACACATGGATTCATTGATCGTCTTCGGTATGGAGCTGTAGAGGTTCCTGATGGTGTCCTGTGATAATCCATCCCATGCAGCTTGAACATCCTCACACAGTTCCTGCAGATGGTGCGGTAGGGGTGGAGGTGGAGTAACACCAGGCCTTCTGGACAAACGGTTCATCTTGGCGCTGACCACAGTGCCTCCACACAAACCAAACGTGACTCTGAAGATGACCCGCTGCCATACTGAGTCACTACTGAGTTCTGGAGGGTTTTAAGGCGGACTGTATAATTCCATGCGTGCTATTTTGTAATTTGATGTCTTCACGTTTATTCTACAGCACAGCATTAAGATGAACATAAGGAGAACCTGCTATAGGGAGCCATGCCTAAACTTTACACTAGTACTGTATGTATCACACACATAACAAGTTACACTCAAATCCTGAATCTCATAGTTGTCATGTGACACAAACACAGCTAAACTGAACCAGGCTTGTTAGTGCTTTTACACAAGATGCGTAGTGTGTGCAGAAATCAGTGGTTGAGGAATGCAGTGAGAACAAGCAAGTCACTATAAACTGGAGGTCTGATGTGAAACTGCAAGGTAAGTGATTTGTAAAGCTGCTAATTAACCAGATGGTGAAATTTCAGCCCTGATCGCTTTGCCCCAGTGCAACTGTAAGTACCTGAAGCAGGATCAGCAAAAGAACTGTGCATCAGGAGCTTTATAAAATGGGCTGCCGTGGCCGAGCAGCTGCACATCAGCAAAGGACCACTAGGTGTAATGGCAAGCGTTGGCTACAGTGGTGTAAAGCATCGCCACTGGACTCTTCAGCAGTGGAAACATCGCTGGAGTGACCAGTCACATTTCACTATTCGCCATTGGACTCTTCACCAGTGGAAACGTTCACTGAAGTGACCAATCACATTTCACTATCCGCCACTGGACTCTTCACCAGTGGAAACATGTTCGCTGGGGTGACCAATCACATTTCACTATCCGCCACTGGACTCACTGGACTCTTCAGCCACTGTTTTCAGGAAAACATCATGTTCGCTGGAGTGACCAATCACATTTCACTATCCGCCACTGGACTCTTCAGCAGTGGAAACATGTTCGCTGGAGTGACCAATCACATTTCACTATCCGCCACTGGACTCTTCAGCAGTGGAAACATGTTCGCTGGAGTGACCAATCACATTTCACTATCTGCCACTGGACTCTTCAGCAGTGGAAACATGTTCGCTGGAGTGACCAATCACATTTCACTATCCGCCGCTGGACTCTTCAGGAGTGGAAACGTTCGCTGGAGTGACCAATCACATTTCACTATTCGCCACTGGACTCTTCAGCAGTGGAAACATGTTCGCTGGGGTGACCAATCACAATTCACTATCTGCCACTGGACTCTTCAGCAGTGGAAACATGTTCGCTGGGGTGACCAATCACAATTCACTATAGTCTTCAGCAGTGGAATTAAGCCCAATTTGAAATGAAGCATGTAGTCAGTGTTCTCTGAGTACTGACCGTAACCACTATATACTCAGAAAAGCCCACTGCGGCACAGTTTATCACTCTAAGGATCAAAGATGATCATATCAGTCCTTATGTGATGGTCATGTGTCCACATACATTTGGCCATATTGTGTACTGAACGATTCCCTGTTTCGAATGGCTGCTATGTGTTGCGCCTCTTTCGCAAAGCACTCCAACTTTGAAACATCACTTATAACTTCAGTATGAGTCCTAAGGGGGCACCTGATCTGGGTAAGAGCCTTTGAAGGTACCACAGCATCCTGGTTCTCTGACAGTGGAATTGTGACACAGTTGAATCTGGTACCACCTCAATTCAAACACATGGTATCAAAGAGTGTCATCTCGATTAGCGTCCAGAGATCGTTCTCCATGTGGAGCAGGGCCAGGCATTGGACCGCATGACCTCATACTGTTAGATTTTTTGAGGGAACCAGTGGCTTACTTACTGGTGCTGCCTTTCGGTCTCTCGTTCCAGCACAGGTGTAGCCCTCTGCCCTCCTGGTCTCTGTACGCTCCTGAGTGACAGGCAACAATTACCTCCACGAGATGAAGACATCAACGTCTCTTCTCTCCCCTAGTGACAGCCTAATTCTAGACGTGTCAAAGCCCATGCTTGGTAATTAATTACTCATGTTTTCCCCGACTCTAACAGAGTCGCTCTTTGAATCTCCTGGCCTGGACCGCATGGGCCGTCCTGGCGGCGAACAGGGAGGGGGGAAAAAATAAAAACACCAAACCACCTGCGCATAGTTTGCGGGCCTGACCCTGAGACTCATTTCACTTGCAAATTCGAGAACATTTTGGAAAATATCTTGGGAGGAGAAGTGAGAGGGGGGAGGTGGGCGAAGGTCAGCGAGATTCCAGCCAGGAGCTGGAGTTTTGATGGCTCATCATGCAGCTATGTGACACTGGCGAAAAACACTGGAGGCATTCCATGTCCGTGTGCTCGGGTGGAAAAGGAGGGAGCCTGATGAGAACATATGGCGAAGGCTTGGTGGGAAGGGAGAGGGAGTTTTGAGAAGTGCTCGGGCGATTATCCGCCGCGTTTCGCGTGTTTATAAAACAAACCTTGGCGTGTTTGCAGGCATGCCGCTGAGGCTGGCGGAGGGGGTGTGTGGGGGGTGGATGGAGGTGGATTGTGAAAGCTAGGGGTTGTTGGCCATGCCTGGGAATTAGGAATAAAAAAAAAAGGAGGTAAAGTCGGCCGTTCGCGTCGACGCTCGGATCGCTTACAAAGTTTGCTGCGAAGGTAGAAGCGGAGGAAGAAACGAGCTATTGTAGAGCCGTGTTGGCAGCTAGCTATAATTACCCGACCAAAGGGAGCGGGGAAATCGGGGAAGGCCTTATCAGCCGCTTTAAGAGCCTCTAAGAGCTCGTTCCGTTGCAATAATCCTCCAGCGCCGTTGCCAACCCTCCATTCTACATGAGCTAAAATCAGTGTTTACCGCTGGGCCTGTGATTGACCTTATGACCTCGAGAAAATTACTGAGAAGGAGGGTTTTAGGAACAGATTGGGTTGGGTTAAGAAACTCGCAAATCTGTTGCTGGACTCCAATATAGAACAAGCCATCTGCTTCATTAACTGCCTCGTAGCTCCACTTTGCAGGTGTACAGCGAGAGACTATCAAGCCCATGCACGATTGGCGTTAGCCAGCCCTGTGGTCCACAAGCACATGCATAAGGCCATTTAGGTGCTGGCAGTGTATGCTCCTCATGCCAATGACGTATTTTCTTCCTGTGTAGACAGGGGGTTCACAGACTGCGTCGCCAACTAGTGGAGCACTATGGTCAATGCAGTCACTCCTTTCAGCCAATCATTAACATCCGCATTGGAGCCATTGGAACACATGGATCGTTCACTGCACTGTACCACCTCTTCTCAATTTATAGATCCCGTCACTCACACTCCACTGGTATTTATAGCCCCATCATCCTTGTACAGCACCATCTGCAGGAGCCTGGAGTTACTACTACCTTATACATGCAAGGTGGCAAATTATTTGGCTGGTGGTCTTATTTTAAGTGCTAGTGTGGCCTGTGGAGGTGGGGGGTCATGTGATATGGTTTCACGGGTGGCACCCCCCCGACCTACAGTACTGTATGAAAGTTAGAGACCACTCCATGTTTATTTAGTTTATAGTCAAACCAGCCATTAAGTACATTACCGTATTCCAGAATCAGGGAAAAAAGCTAAAGACCCCGAAAACAGTACTGGGGTCTCAGCGACTAAATATTCACTAATCATCGAAGGAACAGCGGCACCCAGGAGGAGGTGTGGGACTGCAGTGCTGTTGGGAAAGAAGATAAAGGTCACCAGGAACAATAGATGATGATACGTTTAGACTGATATGGGCAGAAGTAGTGTCTCTCAGATGTAGTCTCTCTCAGTGTGGTGTCAGGCGGCCATGTTTGCTAACGTAACATGCCAGATGTCTCGTCATGGAGTTGTAGAGGTTCCTAATTGTGTCCTGGTGATAATCCATCCCAGGCTTTGTCATTCCATCCATGTACAAGTACACAGTGGAGTGAAATTACTCCATGACAGCTGGGAATGACACCACTGCAGTCTTTACCGACGTTGACATGGTGTTAAGGGCAGTCGTCGCAACGTTCTGTGTGCATGAAGTCCTGCGTCATCCTGCCGTCTCCCCATGGTGCTGCTACTAAGAGGATGACTCATGGAGGGTCAGTCAGGTACAGGGATAAGGTCCACCTTGCTTATGTCAGATGCGTGGCTAACCGTCAAACTTACCCACCAAGCATCATTCCCGCCAGTCTATTTGTGCAACTACTCGTTTGATGATGAGAGTAATAGGATCAGGCCTAGTCAGCAGCCCCGTTTGCTCTGTACCGCCATTTATGGAGGTGTTCTAACTGGAAATGAAACAAATGCATGGTAGTCTCTGAGTGTAGCACATTTACGGCATTTAGCTGACGCTCTTATCCAGAGCGACTTACAAGGTTAATGATTACAGGTAGGCCAGTGTAGTGTTAGGAGTCTTGCCCATGGACTCTTATTGGTGTAGCACAGCATAGTCACCTGGACTGGGATTCGAACCCCAGTCTCCCACACGTAGACATGGCACCCTGAGTAATGGTGTTACCCACTGGAGCTACACCAACCACGCACAGCGCCATGGATAGCGGATCAATAAAGTAAAGTGGCCAGTGAATGAAAGTACAAGGTTGGGCTTTCGAATGTCCAGCAAGCACATTATTAACACCATGAACAGAGCCACAGAGAGAGTGATGGAGAGAGCACCGAAGGGAAAGGAGGGAGGGAGGGAGGGAGGGAGGGAGTGGGAGAAAATGACTACTAATTATTCATTTTTGTTTTTGAATGTCATTGTAATCCTCACTGGAAGCCATTTTTATAGCCGGGTGAAGGATTGTTTATCTGAGATTAATTTGATTAAAGAGGCTTTAAATCCTGTCTTGCGTGGAGTGCCCATGGAGTTTCGCTTTGTTGTGCCGGGGAAGGCAAGCGGTGCATCTTTGCAGCCAGTCGCTTTCTGCAGATTAGAGGATTGTAATTAATTGGTCATTTGGTTAATTGTTCTGCTCCTTAATGACAGGCCGCCCAGAAATGAGCGGCGTCATTCCGTGACCTCTTTTTCTTTCTTTCCTTTTTATTTCTTCATTGGAGAGACGCTGAGGCGCATTTTCAATTTCCAATGAGACGACACGGACTACCGATTCCACCCAGCCCACAAGTGATATGACTAAACGAAACCAGATCTTCCCAATCACGGCACAGTGGCGGGGGCAAAGGTGAAATATTATGTCGTCTATTATGTCATCATAATTAGATCGGGAATTAGATGGCCGCCTATTGCAAGCAATAGGTCCCGTGTTCTTGCTGATAGGTCATGGTGTAGGCGTTTGGCAGCAGCTATCGGTGTTCAAGGTTTCCACTGTGATGAAATCCTGTGGTGCTGGTGTGAGTGGATCAGACACAGCAGTTCTGCTGGAGGGTTTAGACACTGTGTCCACTCACTGTCCACTCTATTAGACACTCCTACCTTGCTGGTCCACCTTGTAGATGCACAGTCAGAGATGATGGCTATACATATCTTTGCTCGGTGGGCGATTCTCAGTCCAGAGTTTCCACTGTGATGAAATCCATACAGTGGTCACTGATTTCTCGGCACTGCAGTGACACTGACGTGGTGCTGGTGTGAGTGGATCAGACACAGCCATTCTGCTGGAGTGTTTAGACACTGTGTCCACTCACTGTCCACTCTATTAGACGCTCCTACCTTGCTGATCCACCTTGTAGATGTACAGTCAGAGACGATAGTCCTAGTCCTTCATCTTTGGGGCAGTTGTGGGCTGGAGGTTAGGGAACCAGCCTAGTTACCAGAGGGCTTGTAACGACTGAAGTGCCCTTGAGCAAGCCGCCTAACCCCCGGCTGCCCACCACTCTGGGCAAGTGTGCTCACTGCCCCCTGGTGTGTTGTTCACACGCTGTTGTGCTGGATAATTTTGGTTGGTGGACGATTCTCAGTCCAGCAGTGACACTGAGGTGTCCAGCAGCACTGCTGTGTCTGATCCACTCACACCAGCACCACACACACTAACGCCTCACCAGCACCACGTCAGCGTCACTGCAGTGCTGGGAATGATCCATACCCACGTAATACCTGCTCTGTGGTGGTCCCGACTATTGAATAGCAGGGTGAAAGGGGGCTAAGTAAGCATGCAGAGAAACAGATGGACCAGTGGAACCTTAAATAACACCGAAACGTGTTGTGCTGGTTGTTGGCAAACGGACCTAATAGCAAAATCATTCACTGCTTGTTTTCCTGCCTTCGGCCTGCAGGGCAGCTTATGATATTCAGCTTATGATATTTGAGTATTGTGCTGCACGCTGCGCTGTTTAGAGTCAGTATACAGCAGGTGGCTCCATTTTGACTCAATTGCTGTAGACCACACTTGCGTAAGTGTTTGGAGGAACGGGCCAAGCGTTCAGGGTTTCCAGACAGCTCTGCGAAAACGCTGAGCTAGCTGCGATGGCTGCGCTTTCAGCCAGGCCTCAGGCTCTTACGTGTGTTCTAGACAAGGGGCTACAGGCTCCGGCGTCTTTTCCCCTCTCCCTCTCTTTCTTTCTTTGCTCGGAGCTCGTTTAGTCTGGCCTGGACTGCAATAATGTTTCCTCTGTGATGTTTCCTCTGTGAGCACTCATGAATACACACTGGGGCCTGTTTAGCTGTTGGCAAGTTCGCTTCTGCAGCTCTGCCTTTTGCCAGGTCAGTTTGTATTGCTAGCTTTGTGGGATGTTACCGTGTCCTGCTGTGTGGCTAAGCTAAATGAAAGCTAACGTCTATAGCATGAGCTCAAAAAAATAAACTCACCTGCTGAGTAGATGGTGCGCAGGGGGAAAATAAGTATTTAGTCAGACACTCAAGTTGTCACTTAAAAAGATGAATACACACATGGTAGCCTCAACTGTGATTTTTAAAGCAAATGTGGTGGCAAGTTCGCTTCAATAACAAAAGCATCTCAATACTGCCTTTTGGCCAGGTCAGTTTTCTGTATTGCTAGCTTGGCACACACTGTGGGTATGTTACCTCCATGCAGATCTCCTCTAGAGCAGTGATGTTTTGGGGCTGTCGGCTGCTGGTTTTCGATGTGAGATCGGGAGACTGCTAGGACTTTGAAATGTTTCTTACGAAGCCACTCCTTTGTTGCCCTGGCAGTGTGCTTGGGAAATGCTCTATCTTCATTGCCCTAAAGTCTAAATACATGGCCCCAAATGCTACCACGTCCTGGTCCCTTTGCATTGTTGCCACCCCCATGTTCACAGTATGCTCCCGCATTCCTTTCCTCCAAACACGACGGTTGTGTTTTTATAGTTCTAGGTTCTATCTGAGCTCAAAAAAAAATAATCTCTAGCAAACTTCAGACATATGGACTGTTAAGCAGATCTGAATCTGAGTCCCTGGCGTCGTAGTGTGTTGCTGATGGTAGCTGGTAACGTTGGTCCCAAGTTTCTGGATCCCCCCTTGTGGGGGATTTTTCCTTACCGTTCTTGTGATCATTTTGATGAGATCTTGCGTGGAGCCCCAGATCGAGGGAGATGTAGTGGTTTGCATCAAATTTTCTGAATTGCTCAGTTGGCTTGCCAGATTCAGTCTTCCCAGCCTGGTGGATGCTTTGCCTGAGGTCTCACCATGGTAGTTCCAGGTGTCAGTCGACTTCCAACAGATCTTGAGTGGGGGAAGAGGACCTCTTAGAAAAAGAAGTTACTGTGAGTATCTTTTGTTTGTTAGCCAAATACTTATTTTCCAGCAAATAAATTCTTTAAAAATCAGAGAAAATGACTCTCTGATTTTGTCTCTCACCGTGCCAATTACAGGCCTCTCTCATCTTTTTAAGTGGGACAACCACAATTGGTGACTGACTAAATACTTATTTTCGCTGGATGGTGGACAAGTTTCTGAGCCACGTCAATGTTCAGCCACTGGCAAAGAATTGGTCTGGTTTGGTGGATGCCAGCAGCTCAACAGATCTTCAAGAGGACTCAGATCTGAGTATTTTGCAGGCCAGTCCAGATATGTGAGAGCTCCTGAATGTTCACCGTGCCAATCAGTCACATTTACAGAAACCGGGATGGTATCCACCAAAACCTCCAGTGCAGGTACTGTGGTTCGGAATAAGAGGACCCATATCCACCAACCTCCAGTGAGAATAAGAGGAGTCCAACCAATGAGAGATACAGTATATCATAGATACGGTCAATGGTCAGTTTTTCCTTTCCCTCTATCCTTCTTTTTTACTCCTCTATATTTTCCCAAAGGTTCCCAAACTGAACCTCAAGAATCAAATGCTGATCTTGGGCTTGTTTTATGAGTTGCCCAATAAAAGCTGCAGACAACAAGACAGACATTGCTTGCCCTCTTGAGAGCAACAATCATTCCGGGAACATCTGGTCCCCACAACGAGCTAAATACACGAACACGCCAGCCCCTCTCAAGCCGTTACTCTTGTCTTCTTTGGCTCCTTCCGAAGACAAGCTAAAAAAACATACCGCTCACTGTGGAGCAAGAGTCAAGAGCCAGTCACCATATTTATACATCTTAATTACTAGCAGCGAGAGCAGCGGCGTGCCAGCTATCTAGTGCCCCTGGAGCCGGGCACTGGCACCGGCAACCAATCGCTTCAGCTCCTGTTAGGCTGCTGCTGCCTAATTACACTCCACTTCTCCCTTTTTCCCCAGCAAACACCCTGCTAACAATCAAAAGCCAGCGAATAAAGAAAAAGAAAAAAGAACGAGGGGCCGCAACAATGTAATGCATGCCATTCATTATGTATGGGCATCATCCATAATGCAATAGCGATAAACTGCAGCGAAATTACCACGGCATTATCATGACTTAATATGAGGGATATCAATTACATACAAATAAACTGTGCACCTTTTCATAAGGCCGTTAATAAGAGCAAAGCAGAGTGCAGCTATAGGCCTCAATAATTCATGTGTGCCGTTTGTGTAAGTGGAAATGCAAGGGGGAAAAAATAATCGTGTGAAAAGGAAATGGCCATTTCTATTTTTCTCCAGGACTCCATCTGCAAAGAAATACCATTACACGTCTTTGGCGCGGCCCAGCTTTCGCTTAATATGGCCCTAAATCCATCCACTTCAATTCTTCGCTGGCTGTCCGCTTATCTTTAACAGTGTATAAGCACATAAGGACGTGTTTAAGTCCCACATTCTCGCTCCGGCTTGGAACAATAGATAGTTCTGTCTGAGAGAGAGAGAAAAAGAGAGAGAGAGAAAATAGAGAGGGACAGACAGAAATAGGGAGGAGAAAAAAAAACGAGAAGAAGAAGAAAAAAAAAAAGACATGCTGCAACTTGCCCCACATTTACGGTGGATTATTCATTGGCTTAGAGTGATTATTTGGTTGACATCTCGCAGATCTCTCGTACGGTGAGGCCTGTTAAGGCATGGCGGGAAGCCGCTCAGCCCCCGTGCTTCCCCCGCCCACATGGCTGTGACTTTGGGCCGTGTTTGGATGTAAACACCATTAAATTTGTCGGTTTGTGATAGCGTACGTGTCAGACCCGCCGAGAGACAAGCAAGACTACAGCGGCTCGCGACCGCACCGATAAAAAACAAGGGAACCGCCAAAGAACCCTGCACTGACGCACCGCCATTGCTCAGCACCCAAATTTACGGCCGCCTAATTCCCCGGCAGAGTAATTTGGCTGGTACGTAGGCTTAGCTGTCTTCTGGCAGGGCTTTCGGGCTCATGGGAAGGCAGACGAGTGATTGATTGACATCATTACGCCTTGTTTAGGTGCATATTTTGAGAGAGGAGGAAGCTTTTTCTTCGGGGGCCGGGGATGGATGTGCAGGCCTGAAGCCGGGAATCTGCTGCTACAAGAGCGTTCTAATCTAGGCCTTCAACAATGTCCGCTTTGAGCAGCGAGGTGTTTATTTGGGTGTAAACGCTGTCTCACTCATGCTGTCCGAGAATCACGAGTCCATCATGGACCACGTCCTCGTCCCCTTCCAGTAATAAGTTAGCCTCTGGTAATACCTTTGGTATCCAGAGTAATCTGAGCTCTGTGTGAAACGAAGCACCGTCAAGAGAGGCGAAAATGAAGCTAACAAAGAAGAATTAATGGCGGCATAAGCAGGCACTTAAACAGCTGTTAGCGTCCGATGGCTAGTTAATGCGGCTAGTTACAAAAACATTAGCCGTGAAAGACTCAAGCTTGTTGTCACAGCTCTGGAAACGAATAACCGTGAGTCAGTTAAGGGGGTGGTATCTTTCTCAACCATCAATTAACCATCATCTCTTTTAATTATCGGTCATTAATCTGGTGAAATCCCGCATTCCAAAGTTGTTGCAGAAAGTTAAGGTGCTTGCAAAACTTCACTGGAGTTACAGAACACTTAACAGTATGCATGTGTAAGTGCAGTTTAAATTTGCGTAGGTTCCGAACTAGTGGTTGGTCTAACTCAGCGGACAACGCCACTACCTGCCAAGGAACAACCACTACGTGTGGGAGGCTGGGGTTTAAATCCCGGTATGGGTGACTATGCTGCGCTACACCAATAAGAGTCTTTGGGCAAGACTCCTAACGCTACAATGGCCTACCTGTAATAAAGTTAACCTTGTAAGTCGCTCTGGATAAGAGCGTCATGTAAATCTAAAGCTCTGTGTAAACTTTACGCTGTAAAGCCAGCCAAAGAATATCCATTCTACGTTCACTCATTCTTCAGCCAGATCAAATTTGATGGGAACATTTCTCTCACATGCATTTTGTAAGATGACATAACCTGTCCGATATATACTCAACAGGTGATTCACATCACCAGAAAGTTGAGGTGTCCACCCCCTATCATAAGAAACAAGGGAATGCACAGTCCCTCCTCCTCCCTCTTTACACCGTACCCGTCTAGAAGCATCCAACTTCATCCTTTCGGTTTCCAAGAGCATCCCCCAAAAGTGGAAGGCAGCAGCCATATTAACTCTTGGTTTACTTTTCAGTTTTTTGCCTGAGCAGCCAACGGCGATCACAATGGCTGTTTACCAAGGGCTTCGGTCACTGTCTACTCGTCCTTGATAAATGATGAGGAGCAGGATCTTCAACAGGATTGACAGGAGATTAGAATTACAATAGGGTTTGTGGGCAG